>JAUKNK010000034.1:672500-852500 GCA_030765055.1 Mantis religiosa | reverse complement strand
TTCATAACATAGGATACTATTAAGAACCATGCCTAAATAGGTACACCGTGTGTTGGAAATACTCGTAGGACAGTATCCCCAAACAGGATGAAACTTTGATCACTAGGGAGCTATCATAGTTACATAGAGATATGAATGAAGTGAATTTCAAAGCTGATCTTGGCATATGATTACAGTGACCATTATTTGAAGGGCTAAGGACAGACTACATATTCAATTTAATTTTGTGAGGCATTTTGCAATTAAAGCTGAGCTGGTAAAATTATTTGGAGTGGAGAACTAAATTTGTAGAGGAAGATAGTCATATTCTGGAACAGTAAGCTAAGGTCCTTTCTAACATTTACTGCGATATAAGAGAAAATAAATTTAATGCCTAGGGTTTACACACAGGAACGTGTTTAAAATGAATATTTAATTACTCACAGTTCTCAAAAGAAAGTTTAAGAATACAGCAGTGTGCCAAATATTATTTAAAGTAGAAAAACTCAATCACAAGGAGGTCAGAGTATGTAGTCCAATATGAATAAAATTATTAAGCATAGTAGTAATCTACAGGAAGAGTACCATTATAAAACTTCGTTATCCATCCACGCATTCTTTCATCAAGTAAATTAAGAACTTAACTAATGAAGCGTCCTCATTTTACTGTAAACAAACATGCTGTCAAATAATTAATATGATTTTTATACCAATAAACTTGTCCCACTTTAAAGTAGATATATTCATGGACTCTTAAACATGAGTTTGCTTTTAGTGAGGTGTTAAGCCGAAATAGCCTTACCATATTTAAATATACGTCGAAACATATTTTATTTACTTATTTATAGCATTTATAGGTTATCAAAAATACTATTAATAGAATACCAGCTTTTATAAACAGTCATATTGCGCATTAAGGAATTCATTTCTGTACAATAAAAGAGCTCTATATCAGATTGTCTTCTAATTTGGTGTGGTTCGTAATTCTGTTCTATGTCTTAACAAATCAAGTACACAATTAAGCGCTACAGTCTCTGATAATTAACTATTTCTTCACAGAAGCCATGTGTAGGATAAAGTTGTGAGGATGGAATCAAACAAGTATTTCAAGAGTTGGCATTTGTACCATGAGTTTTCAGATTTCCGTGAGGTTTCTCTAACTCTGATCTAAGCTATAAATATGTCTGTAAAACGTATATATAGCGCCAGATTTAAAGTACTTCCGAGATTGGAATTTGCCATTAAGGTATGAGATTACAGAATGAAACACAAAATGTCGGGGGACAACGAGTCATAGATGCTTGCCTCCATGGTAGTTTAGTGGAAGAGCAATAGTATATTATGTTGGCGATTCGTGGTTCAAATTCTGGAAATTAAATTGAAATCCTTCGGGTTACAGTATTTATTTACAAATAATTACAGGTTGTATGCGCATTTTAAGTAAGGTCTATACAATAATTATGCAGCTGTGAAATTGAAGCAGGACCTAGCAGACTTCTAAGGAGCGAATATCTAGCAACTGCTTTCCAAAACTATACCGCATTTATAATAATTTCTGAATTTAACAATGTTGTTTATCACTCGCGAGCTATCTTCTTTACAGATATAGGTAAGATGATGCTTTTACAGCACGCACTATTTCATACTAAACAAGTATGGTGCATTTGCAACCTACGGTCGCCTCTAGACGCTGGACGCCCACCTCGAGGATGCTGAAGTTCCTCCGTCTAAATAGAGATTTATTGTGAAATACATTATGTCTTACTCCCCTGTTTTTAGAATTACTCTGAATTTTCCCTAAAACAAATGTTGGCCTTCAATTACTGAACAATCCTTTTCTTTCCAGCCCATGTTCATCACATCACCACATAGAGAGGGCAAGGAATACTTTTGCGTGGAGGAAACTTCACTTTCAGAAACCTGGAATCAAACCGAAACCCTTTGCACAGTAAACAGATGCTCGATCAAATACGCTATGCGGACAACCAACAATTCCTGTTTATTCATTTAATATAAAATCTAATCTTCCATGTGCTTGAGCATTTCACCTTAACCTCAATAGCAATTTTTTTCCAGTGTTTGTAATCCGAAATTTCTGTTAATAAGACAGCTCAAGCAATTAAGAAGCAGATTAATTCCATTTATTATCACTCTGCACGTTGAATCTCCCCTTGGTAGAGATGGTAAGAAATAGGTACAGTTAACGGTTGCATGCGGTGAGGTAACAGCTGGTGGTATTCTCTTGCTAGTGTGGACACGTGTGGCTTGCTCTACTTCCGGAGATGTGAAGTGGTTACTGCCGCACTGGGACTGTGTTTCATGGCAGTAGCTGGAACAATATGCCAATTCTTTGCTATACTTTCCATATTTTGTCTTCTTATCAATCAATAAAAATGTTTATTGCCGTTAAGTAGAACAACTGCAATAATTAAAGCCAATAGATAGGTACATCTCCTCGGGGACAAAAAAACATTTATACAAATCTTCATCTCAATTAAGATGTCCGAGTTTGTAGAAGCTTTGCAGGAATAACCACTGATTGTTTGAGTGCAATGCAACACCTTTGCTTTAAAGTAGATTGTCAAGAAGGTTATATTGGTAATGGCAAATAAAATGGGGATAGTATTTAGTTAGTACTATGTATTTGCTCTTCTGAGACTGACTTTCATTGAGTATGAACTCCAATTCAAATCGTGTTTTAGATTTCTTTATCTTCTTTGTCAACTGTTTACCCTCCTTATACGCAGGACGTACACCCCCCAGGATCCAGAAGTGAGCGGCTGGGGAGATGCCTATTGAAGAGTAGTAACTTTGAATCAGATAGAGAAGCCAGGATGGAAGATCAGGCCGAAGTAAGAGAAGTAGATGGAAGAATGAGGGTGATATGATTGAAAGGAATGGTGATAATGGAGCAATTGATGGAATGATGGCGAAGGAAACTGGAGATCCCATCCCTGCGTCGTCTTGTCTACCACAAATCACCTAGTATTCAACCCGGGCCACGTTGGTGAGTGTCAAGCGGTATAATCACTCGTCCACGGCGTGGCCTCCTATTTTACATTTATTGACTTTAATGTGTAAACCATTAATTGTAAAATTCAAGCACGTCATATGAGTTAAATAGGAATAAATTAAAATATTATGTTTCAAAAATACATAGTAACAAACAAAGTATAAAATATTTCATTATATCTATTTCAATTTAGCAATCTATAAGCTGTTAAACAAGTTACTCTTAGGTTTCTCCAAACACTTTGCGAAAGCTCCTCGATTTTGCTTTATGTTATGCAATTGTTTTAGATTTTTCTATTCATCTGAAGCAAATTACTTTCACATATTTAAAAAGAGAAAGCAACATCGAAAAGTAAAATTCAAGCACGTCATATGAGTTAAATAGAATCTCGCTGTTGATAGATATATATGAGTCTTAGGTCTAGTTGTTTGCATTCTGTCGTTATTTTATAATATTTTCTTTCAATGATGTCAGTTTAAACGTAATCAGTTCCAGTACGTGTTTATAGGTATTGGACTGCCAATAATATATGCAAATGGAGTGTGTCTATCCAAGAATGTAACAAATCCACCTGAAACGAGGTGCAGGGTATTATAAATCCTGAGGCTTGAGCAGTACAGCAATAAATCAATATAACTGCCATATACATCTACCGCAATAACGTACAATTAACAGTGTGATTTAACAGAATAGCTTACATTAAACATTTAATTTCATTTGTGGCACCACCACAAAGGCCTGAACGTTCCACTAAATGATATATTGGTAAAGCGCGACGGGCAACAATGAAGCGTTGCAGCGTTGGGAAAAGTAAAGTAATTTATTTAATGGCAGTAATATCAATAATGGTCGGTGATTTATATCTTCCTAAACACAAAGTAAAGCGTTTTAGAAACTGTGAATTACTGAATTACTTTATCATTTTTCTCTTATGCCACATTGTAACGCAAAGTTTACAGAAACATCTATCAACTTCATATATAACCTTATGCTTTCACAAGATTAACGTGAAAATTAAATTTATCAAATTTAAATCTATAACGGCGGAATTTTCTCCGGCTATGTTTAATATAACTACAAACCGTATTCATATAATATATATTTTCATCAAAAGTTCAAACTTTATTAACTTTGAAATACGTATGGACAATGGGAGGTATGAAATGTTGTCGCAATGCATGTTTAAGCATATATTTTTTAAAAATTGGCAGCTTGGGAACATGCCAAACGTGTAAAACAAATAAACACAAATACAAGCATTACGTATTTTATTGTTTAGATGAAGACAGGGTGGACATTTTGTTGGAATATATAACAGGCATAACTATAGTCACAGAAGCAGTCGAAGCCCAGAAATTGCCATTTTGGAATGCACTGGCTAACTATAAGAGCTAAAAATGGAAAACTTTTCGATAGGGCGCGAAGTCGGATTTATACAAGGGAGTTCATGTCGTTTGACAAGTGCGTACGCGTTTTATTTTTTGCCGCGCGATCTCTTTCAGAACGCAGAACGAATCCAACACTTCACAGTACGACATCGAAACCACACGCATTGTATTTCAGGTCGCACGACGTCTGCTTCTTTACCGTAGATCTCCAAAGCAGGTAGCATACACGTTAAGTACTCCAAGCTGGTCTTTCACATACGACAATGTATGATCTCAATATACGTGATGTATATGGGCCTATTTACGCTCGTTGCATTGTGAGCGAGACAGTCAAGTCAGTGCTACCACTTGGAACACCCGGAGCTGTAATTCCAATTTAATTGTCCCACATGTTGCCAGTGTCATCTATTTGACGTTCACACGTTTATAGACGCGAAAGATTACTTAAAAGAAATTCGTGTTTAATATTCAATTTTGGATATTGAATCAGAAGATCACAACGATTGTGATAAAAAGAAATAATAGAGTGTACGGAGATTTACACCACTTTCAGTCCTAGATTTGTAAGCCAGGAATTAAAAACAAAAATATAATATATGAGTACGTTATATTCTATAGGGCGTGCCACTTGAACCCTTATAACACTTTACAACTTAAGGATAGCAGTCAGAGAAATAGTGCAAATATCGCCAATATTCGTATTTATGGAATCTATGTATTCATTAACAACCTTTACTTCAGTTTTATATCGCCTTTTTTATTTTACGTCCTCCAGCATTGTCATATCGGACGACGGTTGGAATGGGTGAAGTGATGCTCAAATGTGTCCGAGGTCCACAGAGTTTATATCGCTGTGGAAACAAAAATTGAAAGAGGCAGTTAGACCTGTATCCCTAACAATACACAGTGCAATACTTACAGATGTAAATGGAGCCAGCATACATTTTGTAGTGTCATATCATTCCTTGTCGCAGGACATGAAATCACTTTTATACAGGAGGCCAAATTTATATTCTTTCTTTCCTATTTTCCTTTTTATTCTTTTATCACGTATAACTTGTATCTCAAATAGGCATATCTGGAGGATGACCAATACACTACGTATTTATGCAACAGTTCTAATAATAATTTGACACATATAAAGAAACCTTACCATCTATTTTTATACTACACCTATCTATTCAGCTGTTAAGTGAATGCACGCAGTCATGTTGGCTGACAGTACATATACATGACCATCAACTTTGATAGCAAACACGAAAGTTTGCAGACTCCAAGCTTGCAAGTTTATAACTACTTCAAACACAGAAACAAGACTAACATCAGAGAGCGAATCTGCATACGACTCATCATTTGTTCTTTCTGCATTTCTCACCATATTTTCCATTGCAGACTGGTGGCTCAGTAACTGCTTTTCTGTGTAATGCATTGTCCATGAATAGTTTAAACAATCTCACAATATAGAAATATAATCAGTTTTATTAGAAACCTCGGAAGTCAAAACACAGAAAAGGTTATTATAGCTCCCTTAAAACAATTATTTTTCTTTCATAAAGTGCTCACTGATTCTTTCCCCAAATATATAATTAATCAATTAGTGTAGCCTCAATATTGCTATTGGCAAGTAAATTATGGCGTTTTTATCCGAAAAAGCACGAAATAGAACATCTATACAGGTAAAAGTAAACATTGCGATAATTTCTGATGTTTTAATTAAGAGAACATATTATTGTATTGTAATATTAACATCCAATATTCACATTTATACATTAAGTATAGTAATACTTTACTTATTTGGGCCTAAGTGTTACACACTGAAGTATTCTATCATTAATCTACTGCACTTATCCAAATTTTTTCATAGAGGGGGGGAAGAAAATACCACACAGAATTCAGATTTCATAGTTTTATAATTTATCGGGCCTTTCCTTTTAAGGTATTTGTGGCCTTACCCGAATCCATTTAAGAGGCCACTATGGGCCGTCATTAGCAATTCAGGTTGACTAAAATATTAGAGGGCGCAGTGCTCATTCCTCAGAGCTCGTCCCGTCCATACACCGGAACCTATTTGGTGTGAAAAGAGTATAGAAAACGCACTATTCTCCATCTCAAAAGTGCCGACCACATATAGAAGAGCTAAGCCAACTACCTCAGATTACCCCAAACGCGCAGACCCTAATTTTTTAGAACTATGTGAACTTCCAAGAAGGACTCCAACGATACTGAACAGGTACAATTACCTCGGCAGTTTGAACGACGTCCTACTCTAAGCGAAACTCTCCATCTTCAACGAGGGAAAAGCGCAATACGAGTAACAAACCTGTTTGTATAACTTTCCTTTATGGCAATAACTTAGGTTTAATAAGCCTCTGCGGATAACATAGGAATTACATTGCGACCCGTATAAAACCTGAACCAATTCAATAGGCCATAACTTTTGAACCAATAACACTTTGCGTGTGTGTGTGTGTGTACTGTTTAACGTCCGCCTTTACTACATACGGCACCGCAGGCGGTGACACTGATGATGCATGAGATGAAGATGGAGCACCGGTTGAATGAAATGGCGGGGGAAACCGGAGGTCCCGGAGAAAATCCGCCCCAGTTCCGTGTTGTCCGTCACAAATCTCACTTTGCCGTCACCTGGGATCGAACCCGGGCCACCTTGGTGAGAGCCAAGCGGTCTAACCACTGAGCCACGACGCAGCCGCACTTGCAAAATTAAACTTTTTGTCTGGGTTTTTTATATTTCAATATGCCTTATCCCTAATTTTAGTGTGATGAATCATAATATGAACTTAGATTTTCTCCATCACATACAAATTTTTCGCAATATAGAAAATAGTAAAATATGTAATTTTATTCTACCATCTATCGAATTTATGTTATCTTATTAAATATAAGTTAATAAATCCACAACTCTGAACACAACACTCTTCAGAATTAACTAATGTTTCACATCATCATTTAAATTTGAACATTTAACCAGTTTTTTAAATACTGCCTTGAAATGAAGTGAACGTTTTATAGAGTTCTTACTATGGAAAGAATTTGATACAGCTCTTTTCAGTGAACAGCAATAATCAGCTATCATATTCACATTCCACTTTCCCTGGTAGCGTCTTTCCATTTCTTTTATGTCCTGGTGAAATCCTTCACCCTGCTCCTCACTGACACAGTCGAGCTTTTCTGGAACAAAAGTCCAAATAAGAGTGCAGGAAATGTACTTTCACACTCATATTGCAGCCCAGCTTTCGAAAGCTCTCAAGCATATTTTCTAAAATATTTTTGTAATTTGGATCCTTGTAATTTCGCAGAAAGTTTTCGGCGACACTCTTAAAACTAATCTATGCCTGTTTTTCAGTATCTGTCATTGTTTCTTCAAATAAAGTATCAGAAATAAACTTCCTAATTTGTGGACCAACAACTACTACCTCTTTAATTTTAGCATCATATATACCAGGGAACTTCTAAATGTGTAGTGTTTAACGCCCGCTTTTACTACATACGGCACCGCAGACGATGACACTGATGATACATGAGATGAAGATGGAGCACCGGTGGAATAAGATGGCGGGGGAAACCGGAGATCCCGGAGAAAACCCGCCCCAGCGCCGTGTTGTCCGCAGCAAATCTCACTTTGCTGTCGCCTGGGATCGAACCCAGGCCGCCTTGGTGAGAGCCAAGCGGTCTAACCACTGAGCCACGACGCGGCCCCAGGGAACTTCTAGCAGATATATTTGTAGCAGTTGCCATCCTTATTCAAAGCCTTCACATATTGCTTCATTAAACCTAATTTCATGTGCAAAGGTGGTAAAAGAACATTTTGGGGGTCTGTAAGACACTCATGAATTACATTTTTCATTTCTGGCACGAGACTTGTCTCTCTGCTTCCAACTTTTTCTTGTCCAGTGATCGGATCGGGCTCTACTATCCCATTCACAAATAAAACATGGCATTTTAGTGTAGCCTGATTGCTGGCCTAGTAGCATTCCAATAACTTCTTAATCTCCACATACCTGCCACTTATGTTCTGCATATTTGACTTTTTCTAGA
This sequence comes from Mantis religiosa, assembly GCA_030765055.1. Lineage (NCBI taxonomy): Eukaryota > Metazoa > Arthropoda > Insecta > Mantodea > Mantidae > Mantis > Mantis religiosa. The sequence continues at coordinate 844,064 of JAUKNK010000034.1, read as the reverse complement.
TGCAATTTTAAGTTATGTTTCCTTGAGGTGAACTGAATAGGTTAGTGGAACTGATGCATATTTATCTCCATTATACAAGAGTACACCTTTCAGACTAACTTCAAAGGAATCTATAAAAGGTCTCCATTCACCTGGAATATATTCAGCACCCCCAAGGCTAAACCAGAAATATCGTGACAATATTTAAGATTTTCTTCCTGGGAGAAATATGGAACAAATTCCTCTTCACGGTGTCTGTACCAAGAAAATTATGTTCCTAGAGAGAGGAGATGTTTTTATTTTAGTATGGATCCCAATAATTCAACGGCATATTTAGGAAGATTTAAGTCTCTAACCAAATCATTGAGTTCTGCCTGTGTATACTGTTGAGGTTGATGAAATTACGTTCTTGTTCTATATCTAAATCACTGCTGATGTCTTGAGAACTTCTTTTCAGAATCTGATGATGATTCCTTTCCAAATGCTTCTGTTGGAATAGGCACAGGAAGCTAGGAACATGTAATATGGATCGTTTTACTGACAATAAATTTGTATAAGTAATTTCTTTGTTATTTTTGTGTTGTAGCCTGTAACATCACATACACAAAAATAGCAGTCATCCGCATGGTTTCGAGGTTCATGCCAGATCATAGGAATAGCACTAGCATTTTTTCTTTACTCCACTTCCTTAGTTGTTCTACACAGGTATGACATACCTTTTAGAACCCATTGTTTGTCAAGATCTCCAAGCTTCATATGAAAATAGGCTTTGTAAGCCCTTTTAACAACATTTTTAATATTTTGTCCTCTCTTTCGAACAACAAAGCTGTCATAGATGTGGCAAAATATATCAGTGTTACTTTTACACTTTCTGGAAGATATATTGCTTCAAATTCTCAAAATATGTATTACATACAACTGCCTATCACCGAAACAGATCCTAATTATTTGAAAAGCTAAATAAGGCATGTATTGTTGTCCGTTACACTGTTATATTGTTATATTATTTTGCAACCTTAAATCGATTTTACACTTTTCATTTTGTATTACCTTTTATTGTTGAAGCTACTGTAATTTCAACAATTAAATTAGTACATTTTCTTCGTTATTTTCAGTTCCATACAATATATTTATTCACATAACTACATTAAAACATTTTATGTATAGCTACTAATTGTGCAAAAAATGATACGTGGTATAATAAACTGATTACAGTTTTGGAATATGCACATCAAATTTACTAAAGTAGACATATTGTGGAGGAAACCCCAGAACCATGCATAACAGTGTAATAGGTCATACGCGCAATTTTGGGAGAAAATAATACACAATTGGGATGTTACATTGCACTATTTATATCTCAGAGAAAATATTGGAAGTGTCCTCCACCAGCATCTATGGATCGTTGATCCCATTTTCTTTCATACAATTGTAAACACTGAAGTTTATATGGGTATCTCTAAAACATTTGTGAAGCAGATGTATGATATCGAATTGAGAGAAGGTTATTTCCAGCAAGATGGAGCAACGTGTCATACATCTAATGACACCATGGAACTTGTAACCAGTTTCTTTGATAATCGAAGAATCTCAAAATGTCCGTGGCCACCCAGGTCGCCTATGCTAACCTCACCGGCTTTTCCTTCTGGGAGTATCTAAACATAGAGTGTACAAGAATAGGCCACGGACAATGTATTTTCTCAAGGAATCCATTCGAACCGAAATAAGCAACATTGGCGAGGACACTCTACATAAAACTTCAGATAATATGGTGAGACAAATGCAAACAAATATAGATGCTGGCGGAGGACACTTCCAAAATTTTTACTGAGATGTAATGTAATCTCCCATTTGCACGTGTGTCCTACTATTGGACCTGTTGAAATGGCTTAGGTTTAAATTGATCGCACTATAGATACCCACTTATGCGCTTCCATCGCGAAGGATAAGGCTATGGAAAACACCGATAGAGCCGCCAGCCATCTGACAAATCAGCTATTAGCTCTTCAAGGTTAGTGCCGGAGGACACTGAAAAATTTCAAAACTCCGCCCGGATACTGAGCGTGATGTCTCAGATGTTTTCGTCCATGCCACGCATTTCGGAAGTCCGAGTTCGATGCCCGTGACAGACCTATTTGACTCATGGGTTTGGTAGGGGTTTTTTCCGGGTCGCCAGGTGAACACTGGTTAGGGTAATTCCATTTCCTGAATGTCCTGTCCCTTCATTTCATGTCCATTATCATTTCACATCATCTTTCATATGCTGGTCTCTGTTAGGGTACAAAGTGTCGACAGAAGTTAAGGCACCGCATGGCAAGACGATATGCTCCTGGTAAACACTTCCTCCTCCGGTAAAACGATCTCCAGTCTCACGGCCTGCCTGGTAGACCGTTTCAAGACCACGAAGGGTGGGATTTCAGTTGTACTGGCCTGCTGGGGAGCTTCCAACTGAGGAATAGTGGAGACCCTGCCATCTGCGTGGTCGTAGCCTTTTGGGGAGGCCACCCTCTATCTCCTCTCGCCTCATCCTTCCTCCTGGGGGCGTATGTACAGGAGACCAACATTGGACCTGCGTGTCGAATCCCCTCCGTAACATTCTCCAGTCCAGTCCGCCTGGATGCAACCAGCCACCAAGACCTACACAATTTCCTATAGCTATCGGGAACCATTGTCTGCCTGAGTCCAAACCAATCTAAACCACTCCATTCCGGGATGGACACTGCAACTGAAAATGTTGCAATAACGTGGTTGGGGAAGTGATGGGACCTTTGTTAGACGATATTGCAGCCACGTGCCTGATTTTCCTCGGCTGATCTGGTGCACAAGAGCTTACCTCTGGGTGTCGTCACGAAGTAGAAGAAAATAATGCTACTGCTGAAGGATGACCAAATAATTCTTTTCTTGAAAAAATTTAGATTTTATTGCTGCGAATCTTTTCTAATTCCTGATACAAATCAAATAATACGAATGTTGTCCTTTTACAAACAATGGTTGATATATCAATTATTATTCTATTGCGCACGCGCTAGCCGTGCATTAAAAATGTACAATCAGAAATTGTTTCTGCACAATCTTGGAGAGACACCATAATACTTCTTTCTTCTCCGAAAGTTGTTGCAGAAGCCCTTTGCCAGGTAAATTTTCTGCTCTTTTTGTTCACGTACTACCACAACAAAATAACTCATCTTCTACTGATCCACGTCACCACATTGCGTAATCTCATTTTTACAACTACCAATAACAAAAATATTACACAATATCACATTAACATTCCATGATCTCGTGACCCACTGGATTTCACTCTGTCATTTCCACACAAATTAACTTTTCTACGAAAACTCTATATTAATTTGAAAATTTAAAACTGGAAATAACCGTCTCAAATCACACGTTCGCCTAGGTGGACTTCTAGTAATGTCAAAGCGCCATAAATTCTAGTGGTTCGAAAAGGTACAGCAGGGCAGCTGAATTTTATGGTATTTGATGGGGCAGCTCACACTCTGCTGCCAGCACGATGAAACAACTTCGACGATATGTTTTAGTTTTATGTATTTAGTACTTTGTTACCTCTTTTTATTTCTCAGCAGTTTACCCTTTCTCTTTTATTATATTTCGGTTCCATAACTACGAAATCTCCTAGTGCTAGCAGGGGATTCGGATCATGTTGATAGCGCAGCCATTCCTACGTATGAGGTAACGGACATTCAGGTCTCTGTAATATCGCATTGGGGGTGCATAATGTACTCCGATATTCCTCCAAATTTCCCTAGTTATTCGTTCACTTCTTCTGCCCTTCACTTCTTTAGTTCCCCTTCCCCCCCTCTCAAAAAGTTCAATTGGCTCATCATCTCGCCACTGTATGCTACAAGAGATATGGTGGGAATATAGCCCAAAAGCATCAGCAATGTACATCGTTTACATTAAAGAAATTTGGTCGTGATTCAAACATGCTATTGCTATACCAAGAAGCCACTACTCGCTTACGCGGGCCATATGAGGCACAATGCAAATATTTTACGAATGTACAACATAGTATCTTAAAGTTATAATTAGTAAGTTGTTTAAGCCAGAGTTACCCACAGTTTTGTGTACCTCAGTTAATTTCGTTCGAAGGAAGTGAGAGCAATGTCTACAAGAAAATGAAAGGAAATCCTAAAAGGATCCACGATTGTCAACGTATTAGAGATCATAAGAATACAAAAGTTGTTATTTTTCATTGGAACTTCTCCTCATGCACACACCAATTGGAATAGCTTTGCATGTGAGATGTGATTCTTTTTTTTTTTAATTTACGTCCTCCAACGTTAAGACATATCGGACGGTGAATGAATTGGGTGAAATGATGCTCAGATCAGTCCAGGGTCCATGGAGCTTAGAGTTACCCGACATTCGTCTTGAAGGATAAGGGAAAACCCCGGAAAACCCTTATCCAGGTAACTCAACCTGACCGAGATTCGAAGTCGGGACCTCTTGAACGTGAGGCAGACATGCTACCATCTACGCTACAAAGGCGGGCATCAGGTGTGAAGTAGAGTGGTAATGGTATTGTTAATTTGACTGTTTTGTTACATTTAGTGTTTCAAGCGATAGAAATTCCCAAGTTCTTTAAAAGCACAAATTAATTACATTTTCATTAACTTTAATGCAGTAAGTCTTCTTCCACTCAAAGCATTCATTCAAATTCTTCCAAACCTTATTCAAATCGTTCTTTTCTCTTAACATAATCAGCATACGCGATGAGGAACGTACACTAAGTTGTGCTCTTTCAGAGAATTTTTAGAACTCGGGATGTTGTAATTAAATAAGGAAGGGCATTCTTCTGCATATTAGAGAATCTCTCTTTAAGTGATGAGAGAATTTGAATGCCTTAGCAACGGTCTTTGCTGTCGAAAGGCAACCATAATATTTTCTTTCCCATTTCATCTTTCGTGTTTTGTTTTGCTTTTCTTCAATGATCAACGACTGCCCTTAAACCTTAAAGAAAGCGCTCCTCATGGAAATTTCTAAAGAAATAATGCACAGAATGGATTAACAAAGTTTGATTCCACTAAGACTAACTAAACTACAGTTTAGAACTATTGGTTTGTTTGTTCAGCAGTTGCTCTGACTATGGGCGTCTTTTATGTATAATTCCTAAATATATCCTCCATTAATAAATTGTTAACAAGAAGAAAACATATTGCCTGGGAGGGCCTCTTCATTCTTAATGCTTTTCGTATACTCTATAAGTTGGAGAAGCATAAATATATTCAAAAACGAACTATATAAAAATGTAGAAATTCGGAAGATACTGAAATTCCTTTTATTTTATATAGTTTAGTAATTGATTTGAATATTCAGATACTTAATATCCTTTTTGCTCTGTCAAATAACTACTTATTTACATAATTTCCCTCTGGCAATCACGAAGAAATTGTAAACAACAACTTAATTCGCTTTAACCTACAGTATTTTTCTTTTATCGACGTATTAATAATACAATCAAGTAGGTTATAAGTGTGTGTATGTGTGTGTATGTGTGTGTATGTGTGTATGTACAGCTCAATATAAAAAACCACACAACCGATTTTATGTCTTTAACCATGGAAAAGCCTTAGTCTTCCAGATGGTCATATGTTACAAAAGGTTGCTCGCGATCAATGGTAACCAAGTGAGACACCGGTAGATTGTAATAAACCGCGGCATCAGCTGTAACGTTCTATGTGGCAACCATGATCTCGGGCAATCGTCATGTAACCCTGCAAACTACTTCGAAAAGAAGTACACATAAAGCGTAATAAATGAAAGGAGAATGATGGAAAGGAAATCGTGATATTTGAGAACCCCTTTCAGCATTAAGCTACGGAACAGGGGAAGTCATTAAAATTCCAAGGTCAGAGTGACGAGCAATGTGAAAGAATCCCTACCTCCCGAATGTCAACCTCTGTACGATATTGCAGAACCAAACTTGCTTACTTAAAATAATGCTTTATCACTGCAGTATCTGATAAATATCGAGCCAAGATTTGTTTCATTTGGCAGTTCCGCACAGGAAGTAGTTGCAATTTTGGAGTGTATTTATATTTTAATTACTACTTCCACGCTGAAACTTGGACGAAGCTTAATTCTACTTCAGCGGACACAAAAATTATGAATACGTTGTGGTTTTTTTTCCCTAGAAATTTCATCAATTTGATACGGTGCGCCAAGTTAAATAGTGTAGAACTGGAAGGACCCTCCCAGTCTTAAAGCTAGCCATTTTCTTCTGCAAAGCGGAATCTATTAAACGTTTTGTTTAAAATATAAGTCAAAATTCTGGTCCATGTTATCGACTGAAAGATAGTAAGTAGATCAAGTGGAGCAAAAATTCCATTTGATAACTTAATCTTTTCATTGTCACGCGCTGATATATTTGCTGATTATACAGTGATGATACCGTGGTTTGTTTTCGTCTACAAGTATGCCATCAGTATGCCATTCTAAGAAATAATATAATAAATGATTAAAGTTCTAAAGAATAAGAAATAGACAGAATCCTCTTTTTTTGTAATTTACGTCCTCCATTCGTCTATCAGAATGAGGGGAAAACCCCGGAAAAAACACCTCATCCAGGTAACTCACCCTGACCGAGATTCGAACTCTGGACCTCTTAAACGTGAGGCAGACACGCTAGCATCTACGCTACCGAGGCGGGCAGACAGATTCTTATTCTACAAAAATGCTCATCTCATTAAAACATAAACATAAATGTTTTCATGGGTCAACAATTTTCAAAATATTCTATGTTAAAAGTGTGAGTTTTACGTTTAATACTTATGTGTCGCCTGCTGTAGTCTATGTGCATACGACGTAATCTGTTAATGGAAGTTTATCCCAACAGAAAGAGATAGAATAACCTTCTGTAACAAGCATTGTTGAAAAGTAAGTGGAGAACGTCATGTGAATACAGCACCAGATTCTTTTGTCACGGTTTCAAAGTGAATGTATATGAAGCTCAAGAAAAGGTTTCTTGGACAAAAGCTACATATACGGTGTGAATGAACAAAGACAGTATATGAGCTTTTGATACAAGAAAGGGAAAGAAGCACTTTCTCAGTAAACAGAAGCAGTTTCCGCTACTTGAACACCATAAGTAGACACCAATGTTGCACTCTTGAGTACGGCTTTCACCTTCTAAAAGGTGGAAAAGCTGAAAAATGACTCTCGGCGGAGGAGATGGTAATTAACCTGGAGTGACATCTGATATAGCGCGGTGTTAAACCGTTGAGAGTTTCCGCAACGTCAGGCGATAACAAAGCCATTACAGGAGAGATCGGGTAACACGATCACGGAGTCAACTCAACTGGCCGTGAACGTCCCCCATATCCCGTCCCTACAAATGAACATACTGTCACCATCACTCTACTATACACAGTAAGAAAAAGAATACTCTTCCTGCTCCTATTTCAGTTTCTTATGGAAGAATAAATCCCTTGGAATTATCTTTCGAAATCTTTAAACTCTCTTAATGGCAAACCAAACAATAAAATAACTCCTCCGTTGGTTCTTCAACTCCCCAAAACATCACCCGTCTATGACTAAGCTGCAGATTATATATATCAGTTATGAACTGAAAACTGTTTATAGTTAAGGTGAAAGTCGACCTATACATAATAGTCTATCCACGTCCTGTTTTTGTTACTACAAAATAGCTTATATTTGCTGTATTAATTATGGCCGAAAAAATTGAAGCTCTTAGAAAAACAAAGAAAAGAAAGGCAAGCGGCCAAGATGGATTAAATGCAGAATTATTTAAGTGTGAGGATACTCTCTTCAAATTATGATTATTACAGTTTTATCACATGGGATGGATGAGGGGAAAGACAAAAAATGATTAACACTCCAGGTTAGTTCCACTTTTGAAAAGGAAAGTGCCATGAATGCAATAGTTATAGAGCGATATGCTTCTTTGGTATGCTTTTAAAATATATTCAAAATTAGTAAATCATTATATTACTGAACACCTTCTTTTGGAAGAAAAATGCTTTTAGAAAGGGGGACCAAGTACAGGCAATACATTGATTATAAAACAAATAACTGAAAAACATCCCGAATTTAATGGAAAGACATGTGGAATTTATTGATTTTGAGAAAGCCCTCTTATCGAGTAGATTGCAAACTGTGGAGAATTATGCTACAATAACTCCCATAAACAACTATTTATAAAATTATACAAAATCTGTATTAAGTGATAAAAATATCTGTTGGAAGCAGTTTTAAGGATACACAAAGGATTTCTGTTAACCAAGATCGTAGTTTGTCACCTGACGATCTAGTGAAGAAATAAAAACTACTGGTGTGTCCTGATATTAAAATAATACAATATAAATACTTGAATACACTTCTGTTTGCTTGGCTATTATTCAAGGTAAAGAATCTAATTTATAAATAACTTTTTAAACTAAATGAGATCTAAACAATGCAGTATCAAATTATCCACTACAAAAACGAAAGTGATTGGATTTTAAGGCAAACATTAAATTATAACAAATATAATAAGGAATTACCAACTTATAGAAAAAGTGTATAAAATGAATGACCAACTTATAGAAAAAGTGAACCATTTTAAGCAATTAGAACGTGAAATTAGACATAAGGATTATGATAAAGAGCTAAAATAAGCCATATTTCAGAGAAACTGTGAAAAGAAAAATTAGACAAGTATTGGGTTTCCTCCGGGTCCTCCGGTTTCCCCCACCATCATTACACCAACTGCTCCATGATTCATCTCTTCATCATCCCAGGTTTTGGGTGACCCTTCAACCCTGGTATCTCAGGTCAAATGCTTCGGATCCCTCGCTCTGAGGGAACCCGATCGACTCCTAGCACCAGCATTGGTGAGGAAGGGAGCAAAAATAGTAATTTTATATCCTATATGCTAAGGAATAATAAATAAAAGTAAAGAATAAATAAAAGTAAAAGAAGATAGAAGCCTCAGAATTTAATAGAGCTGGTATTGTTTTCCGGGCTGTTGTGCCGTGGTCTGCTGGAGAATAAAGTTCCAGACGTTTCGTCCATGACTGCGATGGACATCTTCAGTGGTAGCGCGGTCGAAGTCTTCTGGGTGAAGGTATCGCTGAGAGGAATTAAAGGGCATATTAAACTGTGGCACACAAGGAATAAATAAATACCTGAGGTATTGAAAATATTTAACCTGAATGATAAACTCAAGCACAATAAGCAATACTAGAAGTGACATTTTGAAAGAACGCCAGATGAAAGATTATTAAACAAACATTTGGTATCGAGTTATTAGGAGTGGATCAGAGGGTAGAACTAGGAAACATGTCAGCAATGCTTTAAACAGTTCTTAGTTAAGAATAACAAGTTATTACTAAATACAAACACAACAGTAATGCTGTAGCTACCGTTACAAACAGTATATACACCACTCGGCGGATAAAAGAGGTTTCCTGCCTAAGACACTTGATGCCCGTATTTCCGGTTGACCTGCAGCCACCTGCTACATGGAATAGTTTTCCTCAGCATATGCTTCAATAGGTTTGGGGATAGACAACGCTTGTTAAGCTGCCCTAAAAGTTTAATAACTTGATGATGACGATGATGATGTTGATGATTATGATTATTATGATTATTATTATGATTATTATGATGATTATGATGATGATTATGATGATTATGATGATGATTATGATGATGATAATGATGATGATAATGATGATGATAATGATGATGATAATGATGATGATAATGATGATGATAATGATGATGATAATGATGATGATAATGATGATGATAATGATAATGATAATGATAATGATAATGATAATTATTATTATTATTATTATTATTATTATTATTATTATTATTATTATTATTATTATTATTATTATTATTATTATTATTATTATTATTATTATTATTATTATTATTATTATTATTATTATTATTATTATTATTATTATTATTATTATTATTATTATTATTATTATTATTATTATTATTATTATTATTATTATTATTATTATTATTATTATTATTATTATTATTATTATTATTATTATTATTATTATTATTATTATTATTATTATTATTATTATTATTATTATTATTATTATTATTATTATTATTATTATTATTATTATTATTATTATTATTATTATTATTATTATTATTATTATTATTATTATTATTATTATTATTATTATTATTATTATTATTATTATTATTATTATTATTATTATTATTATTATTATTATTATTATTATTATTATTATTATTATTATTATTAATTATTATTATTACTATTATTATTATTACTATTGTTATTACTGTTATTATTGTTGTGGTTGTTGATGAATGATTACAATTCTAACTTGTAATTTTCATGTTTAGGCACTGTTTCCGTAAGAACAATGAGAAGCGGAAGTAGCCGTAAATAACTGAAATGTTAACGCACAAAGATCCCTTGCTGCGATCACTGAATAGTTCAAGGGCGCTCAATTGCTGTGATACCAATAGGCAATTACAATAAAATACTTGTGTAGAGCACGAAGTGAATTATACGAATTTCTGAACTTCCTAGTTTGATTACTCGAATCTTCAGCGAATAACTTCCTTTCTGACTTTGACTTATACGAAACATTTGGCTAATGACCTTTTTCTTTCCTGATAATATCATAGACTTTGCGCTTTGAAGCTGCCCGTTCTCGTTGAGTCACAGCAACTTAACATCTATAATTGATTGCGTTAGGTAAATGGGACACGTCTGGGTTTTCTTTGAGTTGCTCTAGCATGGATATCTCTGTTTATGGATTAGGGAGCATCCTGGATCTGATTTTCGATTCTGCTATGGAAAACTCACTCGACTATTTAAACACAATTTTATATCCTGAAAATTATTACTGTTCACTCGCTGCTAGATAAGTTTGTGCGTTTGGTGTTCACGAGTGTATCCTATTTACCGTCACTTTTAGGGCTGTTTTATTCGCTGCAGTTTTTAAGAGTGTCTTCTTGGCTGTCACATTTAAGAGTGTTCCCTTTGCATTAGTTGTTGCAGTTATGTATTAAGGTGTGCCAGGAATATTTTCGACAGGCCAGTGTACCGTATGCCCCATTGTCTAACTCAATCATCCCGTTTATAGGAAAACCCCTTATTTTCTAATTGAGCTACCTTTGGAGGGGTTATAATGCACGAGATTTAACTTGGCCCCTGGTTTGCAGAAAGAGAAAAAAATACGTACTCGCCATCTCTTTTGAAGCCACCCCTCTTTTATGGCCAGCCAGGCAGGGCAGCCACATCAATGGCTGATGATGCTTCTTCGTCTGTTTGCTCTTCGTCCTCCAAATTTGGTTCCTGTTCCCCTTCTTCATTGTCAGAAATTTCAAACATTTTTCTCATGTTCACTATCTGTATCTTCTAAACTAATTATGAACCTATCACTAATTCTATCTTTCTCACAATAAAAGTGTTCTATCTTTTCAACATGTTCACAAGCTCCCCACCAATTTTGTTCGGACACTTTACCTACTGCACTATCAAACAACACTTACCTTACCATGCTTAAATGATATGTATTGTTTCGCGGCATCTTTTATCTGTGCCCATATAAGTTCTGCAGCATTTAAGTCACGATGATACGGAGGAAGCCGTATTACTGCCTGGCGTGCATTTGCGCTATGCGAACTATTCCAATAAATTTTTCCACGCCTCCTAAAACACTAGCAGACACTAGCACTATTCCCAGCTTTTTCAACTTTTATAAACATTTTAAGTTTCCAATACGTTAATAACCGATGCTTCACTTGCAACACCACTGATGTCTGCTTGTGCTTACCCTCATAGCACTGCAGGCAATTAGGGAATACGATAGCGCTTTAAAAGTGGCTGAGCATTTCAAGGAAAGAAACCTAGCGCCCCTGCTAGACAAGGATAGTGCAAAAAGTGCCAAGTTAAATCTCGTGCATTATAATAGTTTCTTTTGTAACCTGGCCCATCTATCTTTAGAACTCCATACACCTTTCCATGCTTATATGTAATTTTATGTACAATGTATTTAATTGATACCTATATGAATTTTATTTTACTAGGCGCTATAAAGATGGCTTGAGTTTCTTATTATGCCAATGCTTCATGCATTGGTTTTGAATATCAATGAAAGTCATTTATTGCGGTTATTTACCTTTAGTTTTATCAGTCAACAATTTCGAACACAAATGTGCCGCGTAACGTTCAATGATGAAAAACTGATACATATAAAAATGCAGCAACTATCTAAACACTCAGATTTCTGGTTCACGAAGCTTGATAACATCCAGAGAAAATAAATGATAGATTAAATAGTGCCACAAAGAAGCTAAACACGAAAAATAACACCTTACAGCAAATGCTAAACACTATACCATACTGCACACCTAAAATAGACTCAAATTTGATAACATAATAACCAGAATGTACTTCTGTTTCATATTCAATCACTTTATGCAGTCTAAGTACCCTAAAGAGAACAAACCCTATAGAGAGCAAACGCTGACGTACGTGGATAACCTAACAAAAACGGCTTCTGGTAGGTAAAGGCAATGTGCCCACCTACTTCTCATTTACAGTATGTATTATATTGCACAAAAATGCCAATAAATTTAATGAGATAGAGCCGTCACTTTTAATTACATTTAAAATCCAGCTCGAGAGAAGAGGATCCTGTGCGAGACAATTCGTTCCTGTATCCCTGATAAGGCAGTCCCAGAACGAAAGAATGAGAAAAAAGGAGACGAAAGTTGGTCGGATATGGGAGACAAGGCTGAACAGAGGATAGAAACATAATTAGACTCCTCGGTGGCAACTGGTACAACAGGTCTCCTCCCTCCTTCCTTGTTTACACATTCCCCTGTAGGCACAGAATCAGGGACGTCCCCGTTCAGGAGTATTGAAGTATACTGCTAGAGTTCTTAATCCCGGTCATGCAACAATGCAACAGCTGCCGAACTACAAACCTGAAACATCAAAGCAAATGAAGGGAGAGTAAAGTACAGGAACAGGAGATTCGGAATATATAAGTAAACTTCCGAGCATTCGCTTAGCGATCCAGATCGGCTGCGGGGATCTGGTCAACAAACAAGGTTTTGGAAGAATACTCTGAAAGCGAATGTGAAGAATGTAACATGCTGAAGATCTGTACTTCCTCTACCACGTACATATTGCGTAGAGGTGAAACAGCATTTCACCTCAAAACTCAATACCGAGGTTTCGCTGGAAAGCTCCCTATATCAAATAAATAAATTTTTAAATAAATAAATAATAATAAATATAGAAATAAAAATAATAAAAATTGAGAAAAGGTTTTACGCACCAAGGCCGTGAACACGGTAACTCACGAACCAAAATTCGGTTAAATAAACTTGTGATTTGCGTTGTGTTCCAATAATACGACGCGAGAAAAATACATGTTCCGCCTGAAGCTGTCCTTTATATGGAAAATATTTCGACAGTGATTTTTTTTCTTCAAATTTGGCCACCACTATTTTCCTATTATTGTCATAAGCTTAAAATATTTTGTAATTAATTAAAATTATATGAAATTTTTATCGTGAATAATCTGTTAATAACCTCTAAATCTCTTCATTCTTACCTACCTTAATTACATGACAATTAGAGGCTTTTTCATCAGATAAATAAGATTTTTTGAGTTAAGCACTCCCGAATAGATACCCTCGATATTTGTTTCAATACTGATGTTTTAAATATTGAAATTTGTTTCAATGTTCCTTTTCTCCAATGGAAAGTCAATACTTCTTTCCTTCCCTCGGGCTATCAGAGCGCTGTAGTTTTGTTCCCTGCTGCGGAGAGATCCGACGTGTGCGTGCGCGGATCTTGAGTCACAGGTATAGGACAGATGTCCCTCAGGATGCTGCACACACCAGCTTGCCGTATTGGTTGTATGAAGACCCTGCGTAAGTAGGCGTGAAACCAGCATTCGGGTTGTCAAGACTCAACCTCAATTTGAGCTTTTATGCCCTGGATTATTTTATTTTACTTTACGTTTCCCCTTCTCTTTTCTAGTCTTTCAGGCTGTCTCTCTCGTGCACTTCTCTCCCTCTCCTTTCTTTTTTCTTTTTTCTGGTCATGCACAGAGAGTGGAATTTCAAAGTTAACACATAGCAAAGAGCTTTTAAAATGTTTAACTATCGCCGCAGCCCACCATATATCCCTATTTTTATTTTACGTACAAGAAAATATGAAATAAAACCATCGGTACTAATGCCTATCGCGATTAAACTAAAGTAGCAAAAAATAAGTTTTTTTGAGCAAATATCTGGTGGAGATCTTTTTTATTACATCCTGTTTGTTAGATCATGCATATCTAACACAAAAATGCAGTTCGTTTACTGCCTTAGATTTACTTTACATGTCTATGTGGTACCATTAACCTTAAGCTGCTTTAGATAAATGCATGCATATAACAGGCAGATTATTTTGGTTGGTAATAAAGCAATAGCAGAACAACCAAGTGCGAGATAGCAACCACTAGGTACGTAACGTGTATCAAAGTCTCTGAATCGATCCCTCAGTCATGTTCTTCTTAAGATAGAAGAGCCAAAGCCTCGCTGTTGCGTGCCCAGAGGGGGCGGAGATTTCTCCAAGTTGCAGATAACGGCTTGGAAGCAGAAAGCGGGGACTCAAGTCGTTTTGTACGTTGACATTTGTACGGCCCCATACACGCCTTTTGAGATAGCCATCTCGATTCAGATACAACCGCGTGAATTGCCAGGGAGTTCATCACTTTACATTTATTAAAGGCCAGTGGCACATTCATGGCCAGACTCCTGTAATAGGAAGGGGATTGCGTGTCTTGATCTGCGCTACAAGAAATGCAAAGGCGGACCGTAAAATGATCCCTATAAAAAGTGTCTTACGGTTTACATTCACATGATCATTTCTACCTATTCTTCAAAAATCTATACTTAAACAACCTTAAATAATCCGGACAGACATTTAACAATTCTTTTATTACGTATGTATACATTTTCTTATAGGTGAAATAGAACGAGGGGAATAACGTAGTTTAAGACGTGGAAAATTTCCTTAAGAATTTGTTACTGGATGGCTTTGAGATTCCACTTTCTTTGCGGTCATGTCACTAAGAAAGAAGGAAAGAAATACAGCAAGAGAGTAAGAATGAAAGAAATAATTAAAGAAACAAAGAAACAAAGAAGGAAAGAGAAGGGAGGGAGGGAAAAACGCATTTGGGAGATTTCGGGTTTGACTTCTGTTGACTGCTAATTTTTTTTTTTTTGCTTGTTCCTTTAACTAATGGTCATATTGGCGGCCGTTCTCCTTTGGAACATACCGAAGGTGTTAACTCATTATCTTTGTTTTTTTTAATTATTACATCACGCACACATTCACACTCTCATTCATACTCACATTCCAGACTCTGGGGAAGATGGGGAATTATCTTGATCGGAGAAAAATCCCCACCCCGACCGCCGGGAATCGAACCCGGCACCCCTAGCATGGTAGGCAGGTGCTCTACCGACTGTGCTACGGGGCCAGACGACTGCTCATTTTATATCGTGGTTTTCGGTGATTATTAGAGCGTCGTTCATAGTTCATTCTAGGCAGCTTCATCTTGGGACGTGTCTTCGAGGCTAGAACTCTTTCAGAGTCCGTGTCTCACCCATAGCTTCCTGTGAGGGGATGGTAAACTAATGGTGGCCTAAATTTCCGGCGTGTCCCTCACCATTTTATAACCCATAAGTCCCTAACATTTCAAAATCTGATTCAAGGATGAATTCTACATCCGTGAAAATCGGTCAGGGGGAGACTAAATAATGAAGATAGCTAAATCATTACATTAAGCTTTTTTTCTGTAGTCTTATTAATCTTTGTCTTAATACATACCTTATTGTTACACTACAGTATGGATATTTTAAACCCCATCTGTCATTTTGTAACGGTGATTTCCGCACTTCACAGGAACTGGTCGAAGTACCTATCCGCTTCATAGCAAAGTGGCACTTATTCTAAGCTTTGTGCGAAATTTTGCTTTATAGTTTGGTAAAGTCTAAAGCAAGGCAGCATCACCGTGCTTAAGGCATAGTGTCTGTCTTTGCAAATATATGCATTTGTTTTTCTCAATTTTTGCTTTGAACAAAGTTTCTCTGTGAATGACATTTTGCCATAAAGGACTCGTTTTTGAGATACTGTTGACGATAACTGAAATAAATTTTAGGGTGATTAAAAATACCCTAAGTAGGGTTATGGCTACCCCTTGGTGTAAATAAGGCGGATAATTTTTAAAAATAGAATTATTAATATGCTGATACAAATGACAGTACACTTTAAATAAAGCTCCTAACTACCCTTTTATACTACGTTGACATAGGAAGCATCCACATTCGGTAAAAAGTTCGTTAAATATTTTCTGAGATAGTGAGTAATGAATTTAGGAAATTGAACACTGGTGGATTTTTTAAATCTCCTCTTAACCTGGACTCTCGATTAAGAACGATTATCTGTCCGTATCGGTAATATTTTATTAATCAGCTTTGTACGAGTATCTCGTGAAAAGCTCGGAATATTCAGTGCTATTATCTGTACTGATATCACTAACAGAGAAAATTTGCCCATGCAAGATAATATTTAATGTACTAAACCTCTTAGCCAATCTTTATAACCATTTTACCATTGAAAATCCCTGCTCTTTTCGACAGGCATGCGCAATAGGTTTATAATTTTAACTGATATATTACCAAGATTGAAAGCAATCTACTTGCCTACGTTATAAAATAAGAATACTTCGGAGTTATAAATTGATTACGATTACCATGAAGTAGGATTGGTGGCTAAGCAAACTTGCTTTATACCGAGATGATCGTTCGCCAGCCCATCCTCTTAAGACATTCGCTGTTAACATGCTACCAAATCACGATGAAATTCCGATGTTTAAATTATGGCTTTGATTATACGCCGTAAGAAGATGGAACAAGCAGAGCCATTATACAACACTTCATTCAGCCGGGACGGTAGCTTACCCGCACTGTCGAGATGTATTGCATGCTGCAGCAAACGCCTGCAAGTCAGAGTTCTCCGCTGCTCACTGATGGTTCTCAAGCTGGGGCATTTAACTCAAATTATATTTCTAATATTACCATATAAGACAAAAAATATCACTACGATATACAACTAATGTTGATAATTTATATAATGCTATTATAAAATTACGAGTGTACTTTGAAAAACTAGTTTTTATTACTACTCTAGCTTAATGGGCCCTCATTTCCCCATAGTACTAATAAGCTGATATTCTTTATAGAAAAAGCAGGATAGGTCAACGAGTTAGAGAATTGACATTAATATATTTTAAAATAGTATATCTCCGCTTTGACAGAAATGCATAGAAGTTGTAATACATATTCCATAATAATGTGAGCTTTGTTGTAATATGTTGTTAGGAACAATAGCCGGCGTTATAGATGAATTCGTTTGAACGTTAAGTTTATTTTTCCAGGTTTGCAGAAAGCATCGTGTTCCATAGAGAACACTCTCATATCATAATATTTACTGGATTGTAAATAAATTGAAAGAAAATTCATGACACATCAATCTTAATACTATTAGACTGGCAATTCGTAGTACTGTTAAAATAAAATTCGTGGAGTAGGCAAAACACATTATGATAAGAAACTGTTCCTAGAAATGTATGTTCTTCATATTAATTGAAACTATGGAAGATTATTGAGTTCAAAAGTCATTTCTGCCAACTTTCATAGGTCATTTGTATCTTATATACCAAAACCAATGAGGCCAAAAAGGGATCGAGAGGAACTGCTCCAAATTTCTTTACGGTCATTTACTTCTACGAAGATAAACCACCAACTGTAGTCATGTGTGCACCCTACTTACTTAAACATTCATTAATCGTCAAGTCATTAGCATCTGCCACGCCTGACTTGCCAAATGCATGGATGATGGTAAAGCCATGATAAAAAATGCTTCTTGAAAGCCTTCTTATCCTGGTAGAAGGAGTCTCGCAAAACTGCAATTCCAACACGAAGAAAGCTATAATACTGTCACACGACGTGTGACTTCAGAAATCACTCAATATTGTCAGGACCTAAACAGGAAAACAGGAAAAGAATAGAGTTTGGCCATGCGCAGGGACGCAGAAAATTAACGCATTCTGAAAGGTTGATAAGGCTAGCACGAATTTCGAACCAAAGAAAATAACAAGAAACAGTTACACGAAATAACACAATGTCATCACAGTGAAAAGTGATTTCTTATATTTCATATATTCATTTTTCGAAGCGAGAAGTTGCTTGACCATGTTGCCTGGCTGCTTTTTGCATGAGAAAAACATATCAATTATGTACGAACGTTGCTTGCTGTCCAATCGTATATCAATGCCAGTACTTCTCATATTATTTATTAAAAGTGTTAATTTTATATCTTAATTCTAATAACTTTAACTAAATTTTATTGCCAATTGGACAATGTATACCGTTTGAAGTTCAAAGTTAGCACCTTGTAATATTGTATTTGAATAGACCAAAAGGTTTGTTCTCGTATTACGTTTTGTGAAATTAAGTATAGCTTTTGAACTCCCTATCAGCAGTAGTCGCAAATGGTATTACCAAAAAATTTGGTATTATCATTTCAGACTTTTAAATTATTTAAGTCAGAGGCCTTGATTTCATGTTGGATTTCAGAACGTTTGCTTATAGTAGCATCTCCTTATTGTAGATTGTATTATGCTACAGTTATTTAGTACATCAACCGTTAACGAAGTACATTGGAGGACAATCAGTTTAAATATAATATTTAGCTCCCAGTTCCATCATCCTCAGTAATTTCTCATAGCACCTGCATTGGCGTAAGGGAATAAAACGGACCTTTTGACTAAGTAATTCAGTAATTTGAATATATTCTTTGCTGTAGTTTAAACCACTCGTTCTGAAAGATTAGTTATTAAAACAAAATTCTAACAAACGTAATCAAATTTTCCCTGAATAGATTCTATGTCCGTTCACATTCCGTGGAACAAGAACTAGAGGACGACCTAATCCCATACAACGGTTTTAAAATCGTACACACTTCTCCAACAAACAGAACAAAGGACGAAGGATCCGACTCTCCACTCGTGCTTTGGGATACAAGAACTGAAATGCTTGCAATAAGAGAAAGGAAATGAGAACCACAACGCAATTATACTTTAAAAATGGAAACTCAAGATGGTACTTATATGGGCACTTCAATGGAATTCTGTATCAAGAAGGCATCCTTCCGGGCTGTGTTGTGGACTCCCATCAAGAGGGAGCTATTTATGCCCAATATTTGAGAGTAGGGGATCCTGGAATATCCAGCGTATCTTCAATCGGTGACTTCTGAGGTCGTCATTGTGAATATTGTAACAATCATCATATCAGTTTTGGGACGCCTTCAAACCTCGAATTAATAGACGCCTATACTTAAACAGCTGACGCTTTAACTGTCGAAAATGAAACGAAATTCTTTAAAATAAAACTAAATAGTTTTGTATATTTTTGGCTTCAAACCCTTCAATACGAAGTACCGTATTAAAGTTGCCAGATATTACTATTTGTCTGTTTAAATAATTGTTACAAATGTACTACTCATATAAATCTAAAAATGTTCAGATCGCGATCTAAAGAATGATACGTGCATTACGGTGGCAAAACATATATAATTTTTTATTTCCACAAAAACACCAAGAGCGGAGAAAAGCAGATCATTATTGAGCTTATTACTGAAAATCTTACGATAGAAATATGCCTACCACAAATATTTCTTATCACAAGGAATTAACTTATTATGTTCGGAATAATGCAACTTATACATTTCAAAATTACTGACTGTTGTAGTACTTGTACGAATTTTTCTTTTCACATGCGCCACAAATGCTCCTTATCACAAGGAATTAATTACCTACGTGCTTCTTATGTTCGGAATAATGCAACTTATACATTTCAAAATTACTGACTGTTGTAGTACTTGTACGAATTTTTCTTTTCACATGCGCCAGGTGTTGACTATCATACATAAGAGAACGCAACCGTTTCTGTCTGATTTGTCATTATATTTAAATAAGTATAAGTTTGTACCTCTGTATTTTATTTTTATAAGATTTTCACTCAATTGATACAGATGTTAATATGTCAAGTGCCAGAGTCATATTGGGTTTATTCATTTATGATTGATATTGATGTATGGTATTTAAAATGATGAGAGTTTTGTTTTGAATTGGTACGAGTTATGGATGGTCATGACTGAATAGGGTAGGTCACAAGGTAAAAATGAATGTTAATGTTCAATCTAAATATATGGTAAATATGAAAAATTAAATAGAAAGATAAAATTATAAAACAAAGTTGGTTTTCGGTATTTATATTTGTAAAATTAGCATATTGTGTAATCAAAATTAATGTATTGGACAAAGGGAAAAGTTATGTAGACTTGAATATTTAGTTGCCATGGTGATAAGGGAAAAATCAATAAATAAAAAGAAGTTAGCGTCTTTTGTGTCGTGATCGGAAACCGAGCAGACGCATGTGCAAACTATTGCATTTTAATGCAAAACGCAGGTTATAACACTGAGATTCAGAACAGTTATAATTATTTATCAACGTGAGTAGAAGCTTGAATATACTGAAAACTAATGTCTGAAAAGTAAAGAAATCGCGTGTGCGTAAAGAAAACAGAAATTTAAGAAATTGATTGTATTAAGATTGTAATAATTAGAATTGTATGAGAATATGTTTGATCATCGCAGAAGATGGACCTTCGTGAATCGAAACGAGTAATAATAAGAAATACTTCAAATCGTGTAGGAGAATAAGAAAATGTCGCCGCAACGCGGAGCTACGAGTACATCTTCCCATCAGCACCAAATGGAATCCTGCTACAAAAAATGCTCGCCACAACTCGGGGCTAAGAGGTAGTCAATGTGCCGCATACCATTGTGCAACCGCTCCACAATTCTTAAATTGAACAACTTAACTATATGCTAATTTCTGGTTTTTTGCTCTAGTTGGATTTTGGACTTATATATTGTTAGATAACGTTACGTTATCTTCATTTACTGTCTTATTCTTGTAATTTCTGTCTTAGTGTCTTGCTGTACTTGTGAAATTTCACATTTATGATAAAGCTATCGATTGACTACCAAAATTTGTGTATAATGAAGTTTGGACCGTAAGAAAATCATTTTAGAGTAATTTTACCTTGTAATTAAATCCTGTCTTTAATTAAGGGTACTTACCAGAATCTATTCATAACCTTTCTTATATCTCACTTATTGAAGCGAAACATCCCACTGATCAAAACTTAAAAGTAAAAATAAAAAATATATTATTGTGATTTCATAGACATCATTTTCTAAGTTTCCTAAACCTAACGAATCGGAGTAAGAGGACCACGTGTCACGAGAGTTCAAATATAAAGTATATAAATACACATATATATCTAAATCAGGCTTAGCTTGTTATAATTCATTTAATTTAACCCTGAATTTGCATATTTTAATTTAAAAATTATGGAGTGCTGAAAATATATTATATACTGCAAATCGTTATGTTTAGCAACCAAGTTTACTATTATCTTGTAATCCTAAAACGCTTTCGCATTCCACCGGTGCTCCATCTTAATTTTTGGAGCAGTGTCACAGCCTGCGATCAGCTTCTAGTAAAATTGGGCGTTAAACACTAAAAAAAAAAAAAAAAAAAAAAAAAAAAAAAAAAAAAAAAAAAAAAAAAAAAAGGTTATGGGACATACCTTTCGTTATTTTCACCATCTCAATTATGTTTTCAATTAAACTTAAGAGAAATGAGATGTTAAAATGGAAAAAAAGAAAACAATGTATTTTAGAAATCTTTATAAGTAGGTGCTGAAGCTAAAACGGCTTCGTCATAACGGTTACTCCGAAATTGACGTTGAAGCCTCGATCACCAACGCTAGGAAAGGGAAACCTGTAATACAGCAAGTGTCAGATAAGCCTACCGCTACAGCCTGCATCCCGTTTACCTGCAATCTATCCGGCAGAATCAGCAAAATTCTCGCCAAATACATCAGGACCATTCACAAGCCACTTCCGAAGATTAAACAGCTGTTGAGACCAGTGAAAGACAAACTGGTCTTCCAATTTCCGGGAGAGCACCGCATTCCCTGTGAATATGGGACACCGTATATAGGACAAACCGGAAGGACTATCGCTACCAGAATAATCGAACATGAACGGAGCATTCGTTTAATGCAACCTGAGAAGTCTGAGCTTGCAGAGCATTGTTTTGATAGCGACCATAGAACCAATTTTTGGGAGACGACCGTCTTGGCAAAATGCAACAGTTACTGGGAGCGAAGAATTAAGGAGGCTTTGGCGATTTCCTCTGAAAGACGCACGCTTAATCGTGATGCCGGATTTCAGTTCAGCTCCTCTTGGAAACGGGCCTTAAAATGAAAATCCGTCGATTTAAGAACCAAAGATCATTACCGCTTGATAATCAAGTTAAATAGTTACGTTTCTTTGACACACTTTTCTATATTCACGCAGTCTCCTGACCTAGCATTTAATTTACTGATAACAGTATTTTGTTCAGTAATGCGAATTTTGTTTATAGTTGTGTTATATCCAGTGTTTCATTTGTGGTTATAACATTTAATAAATATCCTGATGATGGTAGCGATGCACACTCCCGAAACGTCGATATCTAATCGTCTTTTCACCTGGCTTGTTGCCCGAGAAGAAAGTGAGCATATTCGTCGCCAGGAAAGCTTCAGGTCTTATTTTAGGTGCTGAAGTGTTCTGGATTCTCGGTAAATTTAGGAAATTGGGGAATAAGTAGTACAATTTCTTATCCCCCTGGTGTAATACGTCGCGAAACGTTGCGAGTGGGCACCACAATAAATTAAATAGTTTTTGGAAATGTTTATCATTTGATAAAGGATACTCAAAGATAGCTTTAATTCTAAATCGTAAATCTTTTTGGGCAAGTAATAGGTAGTACAGAAAATGTGGTGTACAAACTGCCTGAAAGTAAAAGCACAGGGCTAGTACTGAAGTGTTCTTACTGTGGGGACCCACAATGCTCATATTATGTTCAGATATACCGAGTGAGATACTCATAGTTGTAACTGAAATGACTCGGGGCAGAAGACAATTGCACCTATTATTAGTAATTCATTCAATTGCACAAATAGGACAGGAAATGATGTATGATGTTAGGTGTGAACAAATGATCTAAGCTAAACTTATATATCAGATGTTTGTTTCTCTAAACAGAGTTTAATTCAACACTATAAAGTATGTCTCAATGTACTCGGCAAACGTAGGAAATGATGTGAGAAGCTCGCTTTTGGAGGTCACGGGTTCGATTCATACCCTGATCTTGTGTTTTCCGAAGGCAAGTGATGAGCTGGATTCTTATTTATTACGATCTATGATTTACCTTTCATTCCGTTTTCTCCCTCTTTCAGTCGTACTTCTAGGTTCTAAGTGTACGGCGATACCGGATAGATGGCTTCGATAATTTCTCAAAGTAAGAGAAATTTGACGATTGTTAGTCAACGAGTCGTTTCTTCCTATTTCTAGGCAGCTCCACGATGGGACGGGTCTTCAGGCCTGTTGTATCTGTGATACGTTTGCGGTCTGTAATTTCTTTTGGTTTCTTCAGTTCATCTTTTCCTCCTTAGGGGTGTTAAGTACAACAGATTCACGTAGGACGCGGAAGGATCTATTAAGGTTTCGACCAGTTAAAAGTATAGTTTTCCTCATACGTAATGTGAGAGAAATTACCTTCATGTGGTTTTGAAGTAAGCTTTCAATTGATTTTGGTTGTTAATTTGCTAGTGAACCGTATGACGGCAACTCAACTCAGAACAAGAAATACGAGTAGTCGGGGTAAAAGTCCGCCTGCAGTTTGAGGCAAGAGTCCGGAGCTGCTTGAGAAGGCTTATGTGAAAAGTTGTACTACTGAGAAAGCTATGAGAGCTTCCGATACCTGTGAAATAATGCCCCTCGACAGATTCAAGTTCAGTGATGAGGATATTCTGTGTTTATAGGTAACAGACCAGATTCCAGTTATTCAGAAAGTGTCACAGGAACAAGACGACTAATGTGAGGAAGTGCAGCTAGCAGGACTTTCAACTTCTGGACACAGTTATTTCACAGAGCATTCTCCACACCATAATGGGAACGCAGAAGCCAACACTTCTTATGACTCCCCGTACCTGTTTCTAAAACGCAAGTGCAAAAGAAAAGGATGTCAATACTCAGCAATTCTCACATCTCCATACAAGACGGCTGTTAAAACAACAAGAAAAATCCCAATAGCTAGTAAGAAACTTTCTTCCCCTTTAAATAGGCAGAAAAGGAGATCTGCCAGTACGGGCAAGCACCAGCTTCTAATAAAACCGCAACGTGTCCTGGGTGTGAACTTTCATATGAAGGTTCCCCTACTGAAGACTGTCACACCTGTAAAGTGTGGTGGTATGAAAACTGTACAGCATTATGGGAGGAATCTTTTTGGTGTGTGTGAGTTTTTATCCTTCAATGACAAGAGGTTTGGAGCAATTCAGTAAATTACAAAATCTGAAAGTTTTATGTGCTCTTCTTCTGTGTTTTGTATTGTTTCTACAAGGAAGAAGGTGTTCAACAAATCTATTTGATTTGTTTAGAGACTAAAGTATTAAACAGACAAGTAATTAACAGGCGAGAGTTTATTTATACCCATTAATTCCAAAAAATCAATTTTCGTTAATTTTGTTTTTCAACTAAAACTGGGCATTATTTCTGTTATCAATTTTAGTATTTGTGAAAACGTTGTTTTATTTGGTGTTCAGATTGTAATATCTTGGTATATTAAAATATTGTCTTAATTATAATTGTATTATATATTATAAGATATATTGGTACTTTTGCCCCTCATGATCAGGACTTTTGCACCATGCCAGGGGTAAAAGTCCGAATGTACAACAATTTAATTACAGTTAATAACCACCTATTAAACAATGCAGTACATAGATGTTGCTTTGCCATTTTGGGGAATAAACATGTAGCATACATATCACGGAGCATATATCTTCTAGGGAGAGTAACAGACCTTTATCCGAAAACTATTGTTACCCTACGCTTTGGAAATCCCAGCTAGGGCATTCAAGATTTCAGCCTGACTCTACCTTTTCATACTTTGGCCTACACACGGGTAGTGTGAAATAACAATCAATTTTTTCAGTATACGCTTTGATACTACTCTGGATTCACTTCAGAGGTATGCGATAAACAGGGAGATGCTTTGTGGCTTGGCCGTATGTATGGTAGCCGACCGGTAAAACGCATGTGTGAAGTAAGTGGACGAACATGAGTTCAAAACCTTGATGTGCATTTTTCTTTTTATTATTGTTACTTATAGTTTACTCGCAGAAGATAAAAATAATATTTTAAATAAATTCATTTATAGAAAGGCAAATAGCATATATTTATCATTTTCAAAATAAATGAAGGTTATTAGAAAATTACCTTAATATTGGTTGTGTAATCACTCAGACTCATTCATGCTATAAATGTTGCTGGCATAAAATGCAAATTATCCTATCGTGAAAATTCCTCTAGGCATTTTGGTTTCATTCATGCCCCGTAGAATGATGGAAATAATAGAAGCAGAAAGTTTACAAACCCAACACTAAGTTAATTCCATTTTATTTGATTTTACATATAGAAATAAAACCTTTATTTCAGTTAGTTTAAAAACAGAGACGTGTGTTTCAGCTTTTACATGTAAGCATAATGCCATAAAATTACGTAAACATTGCAATTGGAAGTTATATTACAAAGTGCATAGTACACACTTCGTATTTCTACAATAAAATATCAAAATGATGTCTGTGATTCGAGTCTTTGTAAGTATAGCTCCTACATAGTTCTCTATAACCTCTCGGCAATCTGTGCACGTTTAGTAACTGAGACTCAATTATCAGTCAATTATGAGACTCAATTTTACGCACACATTGCAATGTGAGAAAAAGGGAAGGATTTCCTATGTGAATATGCACGAAACATATGAAACAATACACAATGTGTGGACATTCTCATTAGTATTATGACTGGATTCAGTAGGACGAAGCTAAAGAGACGCTTACCGTGACACCATTGTAAACCAGCCATGGAAACGATGTTGACTTAGAGAAACATACGGTTCTAGTGTCCGATCATTCTTTTTCTGTCAAAGGGTGTAGATTCCAATCTTTAAGATTCAATCTAATATTGATGCATTGAATTGTTGTCCTATTGTTATTGTATGTTTTATCCAGAAAGCGCATTTATTTCTGAAAGACAGAATTATAGCGCACTACTATCTTTGGACGGCAAACACATGAATAACACATATCTCGAACATTATGCTAAACAGATTACTGTGGAGATTTAGAGTCAGATTGAAAAATGTAATGCTATGGCCGGGATTAGAACCAGTTGGAACTGATTACCATAGCTAGTAGAGTCCTGTCTCTAGGTTCCTAGAGTGGATTGGTTGGTTGGAGTGAACGGAGAGAAATTGGATGTTCCGATGTTCAAAATCCGGCTATGACATTGATATTTTCAGAGCTAACCTTTACAACTTCCAACACTCGACATGTGTGAAAGAATAATTAATGTCACCGATCGCATTGTTGTGGAGCTACCGCAAAGCCCGAGCTGGGCGCGTGGGCAGGAAACAGACAGAAAGTGGCACGTGGGCAGGAGAGCTGGACTCTCGCCAACGGAGAGAAAGAGACAGAGACAGGCTCTGGGTGTTCCACCTTTCTCTTGCCGCCGCGAATGTTCTCGGAAAGTCTACGGCATTCTAGAACAATGACGGGGAGGTATAATGGCGGGAAAGTGTGAGGAGTTAGTTGTGTTGAGTTGTGTGATGGTTATTGCTACGTTTGAACTGTACCTCATATGATTTTTGTTTATTTACGTGCGGCGGAGCATCGAGTCGACCTTGAAGACAATTGATTGTTAATATAATGTCTTTTTGCAGCAGCAAGGGTTGTAAAAAGTTTCTGTTTTACTGAAATAAAGAGCGTTTGAAATTTCTGCAAAATGGATTTGTGATTCTACGAACTCTCGAGGTCACGTTAATGAATATTAGCTGACCCAAAAGTTCAAAATCCCGAGAATTACAGACCTATAGCGACTCATAAAGTCATAAGTATTTTGTCACCGCCAAATGAATTTGATATTCGTTCTGGTTAGTAATAAAAATGCGAGTCAATTGGTGCATTAATGTTTTGCGATGGTAGTTTAAGCTAGAGCAAACGCATGGAATCCATAACCTGCTATGATACTGAATGTTCATTCTGAACAACTTTGAGCTACACTGGGCTAACATGAAAGAACAATTAATTCATACATGTGAAAAACAAGAGAAGGCTGCCGCACCTGTATCATATGCTCCACTGTCTATCATGTCTCCCGCTTGGGTGACAACGATCGGAGAGAAAGGAAACAAAGGTTTTGGTCAGCCCTGGTTGCCACCGCTGTCACATAAATCACTAGGCATGTAAGCGAAAAGCACCACCGGTATGAATCATGTTCGATCATCTTGCGACTGACAGTTAATAAATAACTGGGCGGCCCGCCCGACAATAACAACCACCAGCATCACGTGGCTGACATGCACTCACGCCCAAGATGGCTGAAAATTCCCCCAGATTGTAATTTATCTACATCAGATCACCTAGCAATCGCGTTCTCCCATCTGTGACAAGTGTTGTACGAGACATGGGAAGCGAATCAGCGAGGACAGAACGCGTGCCAGGCCGTACCTTCACTTTTTGTTGTAATATCATTTTGAGCTGGATTAAATACACGATACCTGCATTTAAGGTGAGATTAGGAACTCTTTTAAGAATGCCTGCGTAGCTCAGTCAATACTATACCTACCTGCTGTATGAGGTTGATTCCCGCTTGGGGGATGGGAAACATTATCTAAGGCACATTATTCTCTATCCTCCCCAGAGTCTGGAAATGTGAGAGAATATGTGCATGTTGGTGTGATCTAAGCACAATATCCAAAGTATACGAGATATATAATCGCCGATAAGCAATATATTATCTAAGGTTAAAGAGCGAGACAGCATATACACAGTGCTCATATGCAATTTTGTTTTCTGGACAGCAATATTTTATACAGCGGCAGACGCAAGAAGTCACACATAACGTGATTGAATGTTGTGACAAGGAGATGGAAGAGGGAACAAAATCATTTTGTGTATGTGACAAATGGAAGACTACATTGATTGTTACATTTTTTCATTATAGTTAAACTCGCTAACCTTTCATATCAGACCCACAGCTCCCAACTGCTTTATTTGTGTTCGTCACTTACTGTGGCCAGGCCACTAATATTTCGTTCTTCTAGTAAACAAGCTGACAAGCGAATGCAGTGCTGTGTCACTGAAAGTCAATGCACCTCAACCCTCTGCCCTGTAATAGAAGTTAACGCTGAGAATAAATAGGGGATAGAGGAAGGGTACAATTAGCACCTGACTCTCAAGGAATCTTTTGTGGGTACCATCCAGGAGAGATATTAGCTGCAGGACCGACCTACTATCCTCCCAGCATAAGAAGGCAAAGCAGAGGAATGTGAAACGTAATCGCGTTTGCCTTCCGGAAACGACAAGAGTGTTAGGTTCATGTAAAAGCGCACATTGTTGCCACATAACTCACCCATGCATAGTACCTATCACTACAGTTCTTCTTCTTGTTTTATTCATGGGTTTCTTTTGAAAGTTTCTATTAGCGTCGTCCTCAAAGAACTTTTGCTACCATATAATTTCCTTCATCACCACCTAGCTATATTTGTTCCCTTCATAAAGTTGCAGGACCTCTTTATCGTGTCTTCTTGGATATTTCCTCTCTGTTCACCAAGTAAACCCAGATTCTAGTTCTTCCCAGAACCTCATATTCAGAAAGTATGTTTATCACTACAGTTACTGAAACGAGCATCAGATATGGCAGCCTGGGTGAATCATATGCACTTTCATACACTCATTTCGTACTAAAGAGATCCACTAATAGAGTAGATAAACAGTTCAAATCCCCTCTCCCTCTTCAGGCCCCGCTTGCCTTCTTGTGGTGGGTGGACGGTACGCAGACTGAAGTACTGCAAATTTATTTTATCATCCGACAAAAGGGAAGTCAGTGCGACCCGCCTGAGAAACTGCAGGGTGGCTCATACGCTACGTTATTGGAGAGTCGAACGACCACCACCTAACGGAGCCGAGAAGAAGCTCCCAAGCGCCATCTATCCACCGTAAACTACACAAAGATCCGGAGTCAACCTGTTACGTAAAAGCGTCAGATGAAGTGAGAGGAAATGGGAGAGGAGATCTGTGGTAGAAGACTGAATGAATTTATGAATGAATGAATGAATGAAAGAATGAATGAATAAGCCCGAGGTATCCCATCAAGGACAAGGGCCTCCTACTAGAGGAGAGACACTGCTCATAAATTCTCCTTACCAATCAGGTAAAACACGAAGAAAGCCAGTGGCTATTTATTCCTGTGTTTCAAACAGAAAATCTGCTCGAGACATAGAAGAGACTACCCAAACGCAGAGTAAGCAAATGCACACATTTTCAAAGTATGCTAATTTTCGTGAAAGTAAACAATTTCGTGAGCAATGGGAAATGTGCCAAAAATTCACCGCAAATTGTATATTTAAATCATCCAAATGTACTGCAAATATCTAAATACCTCTGCTTCAAGTTGTGAAGAATTGCAGTTAATGTAAAAAAAAATGGTTAGCATACTAACCTCTAAAGCGGGTTCGATTCCCAGATGGGGGTTTGGAATGTTTCTTCAGCCAGCATTATTCTTCATTCCTTAATTCTGAAATCATGAATGAGAATATTACTATATATATTGTGTGTGAATAAACTGAATGTATTCATTAAAAGTAATACATACCTTAAAATTAACATCACTGTAAGCGAGTGAACGTCACTGCTGAAGAGTACTTGTTCCAGAAGTAAAATGTCACCGTGGGATATTAATGAAACATTTAAATAGAAAAAGGAAGAACAGAAAAGAAATCCATGAAACTAGCATGACGAAAATAATCAACTACTGCGTCACATCGCAGCAAAGAAACTAACGATCTCCTTTAGATGATTACATTTTAGAATTACTGTAGAAAATCATATGTGTTACACTGACATGACATTCTCAACTCAGTCTTGTAATCACTATTCTTACAAAAGCATATTTTTCTCTCTAAAGATAGTAATGCAATCCCCAACAAACACGATATAAAAATTACACAGTAAATACTTAACTCCCAGAAAGGAACCAAAGTATTTTCAAAAAACATCCGAATGCGCATATAAACAACTGAAAAACAATAGGACAGTTGGTTTTCAAATGCAGAATCTTAACAGGATAAATTTTCCCATTTAACATTCCCAAATATTTTGAAAAAGGTTCCCCAAGCTTTTACACGCAACAGTTTAAAAAAAATTAATTTTCTCATAAAATGTCTTTTTAGATTTGAAATACTACATTTTTAAAATGTTTTCATATAAATTGAAATGTATATCTTGCATATTTTGGTAATGTTGTCACAAGTGATTTTAATTCTGGATGAGTTTTGAATAACTGGTAAGCCTTAAGAAATAGCTAAAGTCTTAAATGTAGACGTCGTTAAAACAAAAACTTATGTTGAATATCTTCTCTGTGAAGTGAACCGTTTTCAAAATAGTTCTTTGTTGTTGTCTGAATCCTCCAATATTTATGCTTCTCTCAAATGAGCTTTTCATTTTTTCGTTTCTGTATTTCCTGGATATGCGAACATAATGCAATTAGTGTTTTTCTTTTAATTTTACGTTCTCCAACGATAAGTCATATCGGACGATGAATGGAATGGGTGAAATAATGCTCAAATGTCCAGGTTCCACGGAGCTTAGAGCTATCTGACATTTGTCTTTAAGGATAAGGGAAACCCCCGGGTAAAAGTCTTATCCAGGTAACTCATCCTGACCAAGATTCGAACTCTGGACCTCTTGAACGTGAGGCAGACACACTACCATCTACGCCACCGATGCGGGCCAATTGCAGTGTCATCACATGGTAACTAGTATCAAAATATTTGGCTACCACATAAACCTACTGTATTGCTTATTTCCATTACAACTGTGAGGACATATGTAATAAAGGTATTTCTATAAATGTTTATGTTAGCTGACACAAATGGATAGAAAAATAAGGTTTTAAGGAGAGTTTTACAAGAGTAGAGAAGGTCATGTGAGCGCAGCACATCAAATATATTATCTCCTGGCCATGCAAAGGGAACAGAATATCAAAGCCATCACGTAGCAACCAGATATCAGTATTTTTCACTTCCACTGCAAGAAAATTTGTAGTGCAGTAATTTTTGCAAATAATCATCCCGGATAAATATTAAATACAAGAATAAGAGGTACAAAGAGTTTGCACAACAAAAGAGAAAATGTCATAAGTGCCGCATTAGATTTCCGCATTAGATTCTTCTTACGCTATATCTCTCAGGCTTCGGTTGATGTGCAGGGCTGAACGTTCTTTAACGCGGATTTCTTGTAGGCCGTCTGAGGAAGTTTTAGCTGCCTTCCAACAATCTACCGACTATACTGAGTGTTAGTTAAAATTCGGGAAGCTGTGCCGAAGTGGTCCGGACAGCTCCCCAAAGGATATTAGAAACGTTGTGGCGAGAGCACATCAATATGTGTGTGTGACAGGTCCCTCGTATCGAAAACGTGCGTCGAGAGCGAGGATAAAACGTAATGAAACGTTGGCTGGATTACGTCAGTCAGGAACACAAGTGATTAGAAGTTGCCGACAGTTCGATAGGAAGAGAGCAAAAAACTGCTGCGGACAAGGAAAGAAAGAACTGCGAGACTTCTAGATTATGTTTTGTCGGAGGGATTTGTGGTTTCCGATACCGTCTAGAACTTGGAACGAAAAAAAACTCAGCAAGTTTGTGGAATAAAACGGCCAATAGTGAAGCAGAAACTTGGTGACCTTTACCTGTTGAAAACGTTCAGAAACTCTCGTACTACTCGAAACGTCATGAGGAAGTAGCAGCCATCGGACTCGAAGAAAGAAATCCAGAAATTTCTAGGAGACAAAAATGTTCAAGGGAGTGACTTTACTACAGCTTCGTGTAGAAGAAAACTGATGATGTTTCACTCACAAGAACTTCTCTAGCCGCTATCGTCCACTTTTATAGTGCTTGAACACACTATTGTTACAAAAGATGTTTTTTATCAACTTTAGTTAATAACAGAAAACTTTCGCTGAAACAGTTAAACGTCTATAGTATCGAGCATATAACATGTGCTTCGAAAGTAATCAGTATATACAAACTAGACATTTCATTTCTCTTTCCATATCTTAAGAAAACAAAATTGAACAGATGGATAAATGAACAATAATGATTAAGTGTTTAAGATTAAGTGAAGTTAATAGCCATCCACCACACAGATGTATACATACTTACGATAAAAGAGATAGAAACAAAAAGAAACGCAGACATAATACAGAATGTAACAAATTGAAAATAAAATAGCCATGACATAACAAACACAGGACTGACGCCCATTTCAATGTTGTTCCTAAGTAACATTGGGCGATTTTGTTGAGGTTATCCTTCATAGGGAAAACCTCTTCCAAGATAAAAGAATGGTAGAAGAATGACCTATAGTAAATTCCTCTTAATTATAGTGGGCAGTTGAGGTTGTTATCAGAGGGAAAATATCACACATAGTACCATAATGAAACATTCAAAACATATATATTAGTGCAAAATGCCAATGACACAAATATTACTTCAAGTACATTGTTTTAAAGAGACCTACCATTTTCTGCAGTGCGTTTTTGGGTATCTTACGGTTTTCCAGAATAGGATAAAAACACAAAACTTCTTCCAGAGGAATACGATCCGAAAAGTGAATACCAGAAAATTCAAGATATATGTAGTAAAACCTCTCTAAAGCGAAACGAGATTTCACAGTGAAAGAGTAATGTAGAATGAAGTATAAATAATAGGATGTTGTATATTATATACTATATTTTCTACTTACGTACATACAATAATTGTAATTTCTCTCTCTGTTTTGAATTTTCTCATTACAACCTGCAATTGTGTGCATATCGACATCACTTGCTTCACCAAGCATTCAAAACAATCTTATGATATTGTATGAAAATATCTAGGCATCATTTGGAAGCTCTGAAATTGTCTTTGTCTAATTTTCTTGTTGTTTCTAAGGCTTGAGTCTAAAGCAATGGTCCAGAAATGGGAATTCCTCTAGCAAGTTCCTTTACAAATCACTCGAACGGACCACGACTTAGCTCGCCAATCTCTGTACATTTTGTGATGCGTTTCACATGCCCCGCTGTTCCCTTTGGCCTCTTGGCTTTAATTTTCTTTTTTTCAAAAGGAAATCTAAGTTTTACCCACTTTAAACAACACAGCTAATTCCTTAATTGGAATTTTGTTATTTTCGTGTTTTCGTGTTCCTCAATAATCTTAATTTTTACCTC
This sequence comes from Mantis religiosa, assembly GCA_030765055.1. Lineage (NCBI taxonomy): Eukaryota > Metazoa > Arthropoda > Insecta > Mantodea > Mantidae > Mantis > Mantis religiosa. The sequence continues at coordinate 810,531 of JAUKNK010000034.1, read as the reverse complement.
CAATGATAATGTTTTATGCTTAGAACGCATTTTACAGACTTTGGGATCTTAAACTGTATTTTTAAGTCACCAAAGTTCACAGTTTTCTACCACTCGTACTTGATCACTTGTAACAACAAAACTGAGGATGAACACACTGCGAAACAGTTGTACCCTTACCATGTGTGTTGCAAATGAGTTGAGAGAGCTAATGGTTTGTTTTCTCTTTTACTCGAAGAATATAATTTATGACTTTATGATTCATAAAACGTCGATGCAAGTGCAAAATTATTGCACATTTTCAAATACATACGTTGTACCCCAATACACAAAAGTATCCGTTTTTATCAAATTATTTACACAAACGGTTCCCGAAAAATACCTACCTTTCTGTGTTATACACCTTTCTGTCTTAGAGTATAATTTTACATGGGAAATAGCTCCGTTCCGATATATATTTTCTATTTTTTTCAGGTTTTCGGCATATGAAAGGCCCTTTTCTGGCAGATTTTACTGTATTTTATTTGTCTCTCAGGCTAAACTTATTGTGTCTGAGTTAACTGATACGCTATTTGTCAGGAAATCGAGTATCTCCATAAATATTCTAGCAAATGTTAGTTTGGAATGGGGAATTTTCATGAAAGCATTCGTATCACATCTTTGAAAATGGTGAACAGAAATATCACATTTGGTATATATCAGAAATATTATTGTTTGACCACTCACATTGACACAGATAAACACGCACACACATACACTCTCTTGCTTATGTCCAGCATCAGCAGTTAACGCCGCACATATGCAATTTGACCTTGAAGTTCATGCCATGGGGTGTATTTAGACTCCCTTTGGTGTAATTAAGGCTCTTTGGGGCACACTTAGAGCCTCTTGCGACGTATGTATAGCTTTTGGGGGGAGTTTGGAGTTTTGCAGACGTATCTAGAGGATTTTGGGACGAATTTGCTAGCCTTTTTATTAATTTTAAGGCGTTTTGAGGCGTTTAACAGTAATAGCAACAGAAGTAATAGTAGAGAAGCATAGTAGTAGCTGAATAGCATAGTAGTAGTGAGGGTGGTAGAGTACCACAGTAGTAATAGCAGTAGTTGCATATGTGGGGATTCGAGAGTGCTCAACGGACGTCCTCTCATCTCGACCTCGGAATATTTTGTGCCGCGTTTCTCCTACTACGAGTGCAATAAATTGAATACTTTATAGATATCCGGGTTTATAAACCACACGCCTATGGTTGGAACCTCACAACTGAGTGTTATCGCTGTACATCTCCTTTAGAGATCATTAATTCGTTATATTAGTTCCCGTCTATATTACACGTTTAAGAATTTTAAGTAGAATGACTTATTTCAGGAAATTTTTCCTGTATTAAATAGAATATTGATATCAGAGATGGATTAATTTTTGGAAAATATTTGTGCATTTATGATTCTTATTCTTTATTACAGTAATAATGTTATGCTGCTAATACCACTCTTCTTCTATAATCCGTCCGCTGAAAGAATACATAAATATCAAAGAAGCACATGCCAGAAGTTAATCACATTGACTGGTGGGGTTTAATACTCTGTGTTGTTTCATAATACAGTTCCACTGTTTATTAAGCATCTTGCCTTACCTGTTTTCAATAAACCATTCAAGTTTTTGTTATAATAAGGAATTAAAATTATAAAGTGATTATAATAAGAACAATGATTCCCAAAAGTTAAAAAATCCGCTGGTTGCTGTAACAACAAAGATGACAAACTCCGATGACGGCATTGCTGTTTAGGTGCGCATGCGCAGAGGTTATACTAACCAATGACGAACTACAGTACATCTGACGTTTTGCGATTGCAGGAGTTGGAGGGGGTAGGTTTATAGTACCACACACAGTAATGAGCAATTGAAAACATACCCTCATAATTATCTTTAGAATGAAAGTATAGGACTATATCAGCTTTAAAACACTGAACACAACTTGCAATTTCATTATCATGCAAGATATTCATTACAACACCGCTCTATTCGAATATTTCTTTCACACATTTTATGTACATTAACGGCTTCTTTTTCTAGTACTTGGAGTCCCTACATTCGGTATCGTGGTCAGGAATCTAAAACTGTCTACTAGCGCCAATCAGCGTTGACGTTGCTTGGCGTGGCTTCCGTATCCAAAGCCGTGTTGCCAGGTTCATTTTGTTTGGACCACGTGGCTTCAGTTACTTGCGCTGGTGAACAGCTGTGTGCTGAAGTGGAACACACCTAATAAACTTTAAACAGCCATCGAATCAAATGGAAGCTGAAGTAGTACTAATTTCCTTTATTGAGCTTTTCCAAGTCATTAATTGTCATAATCGGATATCTATGTCGCTAATTACGCATATTTATGAACTACACAAAATTATTTTAGCTTCCTATCATTTCCATCAATAATAAATATAAGAGAATTGATAGGAGCAAGCAAGAAATGGTTCCTACAGGTAAAATAGAGTATTCAGAAGCAATTTGAAATGCATAGTGCATATTTGCAAGAATGAAAGCAATTCATATAAATATGGTACATCGCTTTATTCATTATCCATTATTATGACATTTATTCATGAAGTTCTCAGTAATAGGGATAGTATATCTTTTTCTGTTTGAAAATTAATAGACTGCTGTGTCATTGAAAGTACAGATGGAGCTGTGACGGTATTACTGAAATTAAATCGAAAATAATTTTATTGGTCTATCGGCTTTATTTCTCCTAGACCAGAAAGTATTTGCAAACTAAAATGACACATTTATAATGGTTAACTTGTAGTAAACAAATGCCGTTCTCCCCATAGGGGTGACATGACGGCTTCTGGTACTGTTTAACTCCAAAACGAGAAGTAGTTAAATGCCAAGCGTAGTATTGATGATATCCACAAAAATTATACGCGTATCATAAATTTTCTGGAATGACATACAAAGTCGACTTTAATCTGAAATATTTTCGGAAATAAGGTAAACTGTAAGATTTAAACGGAAATGTGCATAAAAGTGTAGATCTCTTTAAAGTGGATAATTCATGTACAGCGTTTCCCCGTTCACTTGTTAATTTAGCGGCAACCTTAGGGAATTTGCAAATTTTATTAACTTTTTTGTGGTTGATTCACATGTCAAAATTTATTGTGGCACTAAGAATTTCTGAGTCAATCCTTGTATGAGTTTGAATTTTGAAATATATATTTACAACTCAGTGAGATGGTCCAGGCGGTATGCAGGCCGCCCGGGTTCGATTCCTACTTCAACTGTGGTTTCGGGGGCTTTTCCGGCTCGCCAGGTGAATGCTGGGTAGGTTAATTACATCACCCGAATTTCCTGCCCCTCCATTTCACCTCCATTTTCAGTTAACATGATCTCTCATCTGGTGGTTTCTTTCAGGGTAGAAGTGTCGGCGGGTGTCTCGGGGGTGAATGACTGTGTAATATGCTCTGAGTTAACCCTCTCTCCTCCGGCGGAACGGACTCCAGACTGACTCTGAGAGTCAGCCTAGTGGGCCGATTAAGTAATGCGGCTGAAGGAATGCCGGTAGTGCAAACCTATCTGGAGTCGTCCTTGCTCTAGGAGGGGTGGAGCAACCTCCGGTCTCCGAATCGGCCTCGTGACTGTCTCCGATGACAATTGCCCTGGACAGCCGGGGAGTTTCTAGTAAAGTATAGGGATCTCACCCTCTCTACTGTAGTAGCCTCTTGCGGTCGGCCGGCCTTTGTCTCCTCTCACCTCATCCTCTTTACTTTCACCGCTTGGAAATAGGTACAAAAGACCAGTCCAGTCGAGTTACCGAATGATATCCTAAAAGTCCAATCCAATCTTTCTCAAAAGGAAAGTCCTCCTTTCTTCTCTTTTCTTTTTTTGCTATATATATTTTAGCTGTTCATGTAGAACAAAGTTTCGAAAGCATTACATAGAGATTAAAAGATTTGGTAACCACAGAATACTCTATTCCCCATTTTTGAGTTTACTTACAACAGATACGAAATAAAAAGACGAGCCAAAATTCTCCTTCCTGCTTCAAAGGGCATAGCAGTTATGATTTTCTCTGTGATGGGAAGCAGAATAGTAGGGTTCAAATGATATATGCAGTATAATAACTTTGTCTACAACAATAAAATACTTTTTTTACAGAGAAACAAACTGATAAATTAAAAATGCCATTTCTGGGGAATTATCACCATTTGGGCCATCCTGAAGCAACGAAACATATGCATCTGATGTATTTCATAAACTTGATGTTGTTAAGTGTAACACAAGAGTAAAGAATTGTTCTGAACGCCTTTCTCTTGATAGTCCTTGGAAAACTGGGACGCGCTATCCTGGAAATGGAAGTTCGATATCTTCATTAGGCACCATGATAGTGCGGACCTGGGTAATGCGCCCAAACTTAATTAAAAACTTAATACAAGAGGGGAGATACCGGGGAAAAGCTTTTTTCCCGTAACAAACTTCCTACAACTTTTCCTCTTCTCCAATTTTCGTTGATATGTTTTACTCCAACATTTCCAATACTGCTTTACCTCCAAAATTTGAACTCTGACGAATGTCAGGTAAACACACAAATACGTTTGAAAATTCTCAAGTCCAAGTGAAATAACGAACTATGCGTCTAAAATAGAATTATAGCCATATTAAAGGTTGTTTCTTAAATCACAAGGCCAGCAGAAATCTTTTCTAGCCTTCTTTTCTTTGCTAGTATTTGTTTACTTTTTGCGCATATCTAAACCGAATGAGACAATAACGATGATGTTCATATTTTATGTATAATATACGTCGATAACACATAATATATATCTTGATAGTATAATTAATGTTTTCAAGAAATATTAGTTGGGCGGCTTGCCCTGTACTGCAAGTGACTTCTGTATATCTCGGGAGCTTACTAACGCGAACGATTCACTTGACACGGACGGGGTGATCGTCATGATTTTCAACTGTCATTGCTACCGATCTTTAGTCCTGTAAAGGCTGCTTGTCCATTTGCATTATTTTCGAGCTGTAAAGTAAAAAGAAATTTAACTGCACAAGAGCTCTGTCCCGCGTGTTATGTTACTTATTTCTCCATTAGAAAGCTCAGTGAAAAATTTATGCTTACTAAAATTTGAGATCCAAAATATTATAAGGCTAAGCGACACAATTTAGAGGAACTTATGAATAATACAAGGTGAAACGTTTTAAAAATTGCAGAAGCAGAGTTCAGGCATGAGAATGGAAATTTTCTTCCCAAGATGCCAGAATTGTCTCAGTGCAAGTATGTTTCATGTACAAGAATGCAGTTTTCCCACGGCTCATTTACTTCACATGGAAAAATGCTAATATTTAAAAAGGTTTCATATTGCTTCTCTTAACGGTCATATCTGTTCATGAGGACAATACGAATTGACTAACAAATATCTCGTTTTAGGCAGAATAATTAATTGTAATTGAGTTTGAATGTACAGAATTTGAATCATTTGTAAATAATATTTTCAAACACTATTCGTTTAATGATTACTATACCGTTTCTTTAACTACATTTCACTGTCTCTGAAATTTGCAATTTATTTACTTTTACATAATATATAATAGTAATATATTTAATACATTATATATATATATTGTATTGTTTGTGTATACGTTTGAATTTTGAATGTCCTTTAACTTTAGTTACCTATATTTTATCTGTAGCCTTAACATACCTTCGTAAAATAGGATTTTTAATCTCGGAGGTTTAGTAAAAAGTTTAAATAGTAAAATTACGCAGCAGTAAGTACAAAGAAGTGGCGCCAAAAGCGTTACGACACAACTATGTAAATCCTGACACTACAACGTTGCGGTAAAACCACTGGATACTTGTTCGTGCCATTTCGAGAAACGTCTGAAACAGATGTCGCTGTTGTGTGACGTAGAATGCCTTTGAGCCACAAGTTGAGAAATTGCTCGTGTGCTACCACAGGCTTGGATGCTTGTCTACTTGTGGGAAATGAGTTAAGATTATCGTAGTTGGCTATCTTGCTTCAGGGGTTTCTTTTTGTTTTACAAAGGTATTCAAGTTCTAAGGTCTCCCATGGTTTCATCACAAACTACTCAGGTCACAAGAGTAAAACTTCATTCACTCTTCACACAGTGTCCCTCTAAACTTACTTTTTGAGGCAATTGTCTGCACTGATTCGGAAAGCGATAGCTTATCGTCCGAGTACCAACCCACCTCAACTACTGAGACTGGAATATGGATGACATTTGGTGTGTTTGTGTTAATGTGCCTAATCTCACATCTATCATTTTATATAGCTTTTATTTTCCTAACAACTTCTTAATAATCTCAATGAGCAATAAATAAAGAAGCCATTTGTATTCTTAGAACGCAATAAAAAATACATTTACGTCATGTTTGAAACCACGATCTCAAAAACCAGAAGTTATCATTTTATTCCTATACTACAGAGATCATTAAGGTATACGTAATGCCTTGGAACAGCAAATTAATGAACTTGTTACTTATTTTAATGATGATAAATATTTCAGTACCTTTAAGTGCAAATGAAATGTATTAACTTCAATCCAGGCCTCATATCATATATACAGACTTAATAACTTTTTAATAATTGTTTTTTCAGACAATTTTTTTTGTAACTTACGTCCTCCAACGTTAAGTCATATCGGATGGTGAATGAATTGGGTGAAATGATGCTCAAATGAGTCCAGGGTCCATGGATCTTGGAGTTACCCGACATTCATCTTGAAGGATAAGAAAACCCCCGAAAAAACCTTATCGAGGTAACTCACCCTGACCGAGATTCGAACTCGGGACCTCTTGAACGTGAGGCAGACATGCTACCATCTACGCTACCAAGGCGGGCTTTTCCAGACAAGGTGTGCGTAGACAAGCTTGAAAATTTGAAATCAGATTAAAACGACAAGCTTGAAAATTTGAAATCAGATTAAAACTTTGAATGTCAATGACGGACATAAACCAGTAAATTTTTGTGTCTGTATGGCTGAGCTGAGATACTTGCAACATGTCGGCAGATTAAGTTCTGCAACAGACTCCCAGGTTTCAGCAAAACCTAAGGAAATATCTAACATTTTGAGGTGACACACCCCAATAGTAACTTGCTAAAATCACTTCAGGCCTTCAGTGTTTAACTATGTTCGTTTATTGTGCTGACGTTTGTAAGGTAAAACTGAAACTTTCAAATAAAAATGATCTTCTTGTAGCATACCACAAAACATACAAGTGCTCTGGGGTATTTAAAGTTCATGCAGGGTGTTACCATTGAGCAATTGGTTGGCGCGACTAACGGAGACCATTGTTAAAATCCGTGCTATGGCAATAAATTTTTCAGTTTTATTCTACCTTTTCTACACCCAATAATTTGACAAGATGCTTGTCATAGAAACGAAAGCTCTTGCTGAATCTTAGTAGGCATTATAAGAATAGATTTCCGAAGTAAATATTCAAGGCATTTGAACTTGCTTTGCAGGGAGTAAAAGGAAATCAATCTGAATAGCTAACTTTCCGATTCCTGTTTCTACTAGAACGTTTCATACTGTGTGGGCAAATAGCTCTGCCTGCAAGGAAACAAAGTAAAAATAACATATAGGAAGTGCAAGAATAGAAAAAATACTGACTGATTTTGAGAACGACAAAAGAAAATTCACAGAGGATATGTTTCTCTGATGATTCAATTCTCCTCTGTTAAAACAGTCCACATACATTAAAGAATTTCGGGAAGTCAGAATTCATGTGTTTGATCATGATCTAATTTAACAAGGTACCTTTCTGCCGCGGTTTAATGAATGAGTCACGTGATGGTACCTTGATGGTACCTTGTAATTTGCTGAACTATTATTAAATGCCACAGGCTATTTGAATACGCTCGTGTTCTATGCCATACCACACCTTTCTTCTGGAAAATAAAACACTAGGGAGCAACCTCCTCTTCACTTCGCACGTCGCATGTCACTTTCTTAATAGTAACTATCCAAAATAATCCGAGGTAAATGTAGATCATACAGTGAAAAAGGAGCAACTCGCAATCTACAGCCTGCATAGAAACGCATGACTGAATTCCTTTTACTCCGATGTGGAGCATAGGGCACAAATTAGAGCTCTCCATCGTATGCTATTCGTTGCCATCTTCTTGAGCTTAGTCCAGGAGTGGCCAACGTCTGCCACCTCAGCTTCAACAGTGCTGCGTTAGGTCAACTTCGGTCTTCCTCTCCTTCTTGCTCCTTGTAGGTTCTATTCCAAAGCCTGCTTTGAAATATGTTGCGGACCTCTTCTCAGAGTGTGTCGAATCTATCTCCATTTCGCTTATTTTATGGTTATCTCGATTTGCGTTGTTGGGTGCACTGCCATATTTCTTGGTTTGAGATAACGTTTGGCCAAAGTACTCTCTAGTATAGTCATCAAATATTTATTGATAAAGGTTTGTACTCCTGTTGTAATTTGTGCTGTCACATTTCTCGTGACACACCCACAAAATAGCACAGATTTAACATAGATATGTATATTACGGCTGAAACCCGACAAGCTGCAAGCAGATTGGCCATAGAGATGTACGTAAGCTCTTAAGAAATATAGACTCGTTAGCTCCAGTGTCTACGGGGAGTACTCTTTCCTTTAAGCAAGCATTCTCTCTGCACACCACGAAACCCAGAAACATACTTGAAAAATTAGGTGAAAACGAAATGAAAAGGAACACGAAAGCATGGTAGATGAGAAATCACCCCAGTATAGAGGCACTCAAGAGAAATTCACATTGGGAGAGATCGGAGGGGGGAGGGACAGAACCCGAAAACCTAATTCGAACTATGCTTTCATTTTAAGACGCAGTCATCCAGCTCAGCAATCATCTGGCCACTTGAGGTTACCCACTCTAACACTATTAAACATTTTAGAAGGGCCCACGTACTTCTCGGGCAACAAGCCACGTGAAAAGACGATTTGATAGCGATGTTTCGGGAGTGTGCATGGCTCCACCATCAGGATATTTATAAAATGTTATAACCACAAATGAAACCCTGGATATAACAACAACATACACAAAGACAAAACACTATCAAAAGTCGCATTACTGAGCAAAAGACTTTTCAGTAAATTAAATGCCAGGTCAGGAGATGGCTTGAGTATAGAAAATTATGTCAAAGAAACGTAACTACTTAACTTGATTATCAAGCTGTACTGATCTTTGCTTCTTCAATCGACGGATTTCCAATTTAAGGCCGGTTTCCAAAAGGGGCTGTACTGAAATCCAGCATCACGATTAAACGTGCTCCTGTTAGAGGAAATCGCCAAAGCCTTCTTAATTCTCAGCTCCCAGTAACTGTTGCATAATGCCAAGGTGGCCGTCTCCCAAAAATTGGCTCTATGGTCGTTATCAAAACAAAGTTCAGCCAGCCCAGACTTTTCAGTTTGCAATTAACGAATGCTCCGTTCATGTTCGATTATTCTGGTACCTATAGTCCTTCCAGTTTGTCCTATATACGATGTCCCACATTCACAGGGAATGCGGTACACTCCCGGAACTTCAAAGTGCAGTTTGTCTTTCACTGGTCTCAACAAATGTTTAATCTTCGGAGGTTTTGATAACGATAGGTTATAGGTTATAAGTTTCAGATAGGTTTGGCTTTGTTTTGATAACGACCATAGAGCCAACTTTCGGGAGATGATCATCTTGGCAATATGCGACAGTTACTGGGAGCGGAGAATTAAGGAGGCCTTGGCGATTTCCTCTAAAAGGAGCACGCTTAATCGTGATGCTGGATTTTAGTTCAAGTCCTCTAGGAAACCGGTCTTAAAATGGAAAACCGTCGATTTAAGAAGCAAAGATCAATATAGCTTGATAATCAAGTTAAGTAGTTACGTTTCTTTGACACAATTTTGTATACTCACGCTAACTCCTGACCAGGCATTTAATTTACTGAAACCAGTCTTTTGTTCAGTAATGCTAATTTTGATAGTGTTTTGTCTTTGTTTAAGTTGAAGTTATATCCGGTGTTTCATTTGTGGTTATAACATTTTATAAATATCCTGATGATGGGAGCTGATGATTATGATGATGATGATGACGATGATGATGATGATGATGATGATGATGATGATGATGATGATGATGATGATGATGATGATGTGTATAAGGGTGCTCAACTGAAGAGGTTATCAGCACCCTTTAAAGAATTATTCATGGCTAAAGCCAGATATAAATGTTTCTAAAACTGTATAAAAGTGTAAATAAACTTACAAAAACTACATGCACATAACAAAATACAAAAGCAAAATAAAAATAAATATAAAACTAAACTGCGAAAATTCTCTTCGCTAAATTCTAAAATCTAACTTAGAAGAGAACCTAAAAACCTTCTCCACTACTTTGCATCATCCGCTAGCATTTCTGCAAAGCTGGCCGGCACCTGCAGAGACGTCCTAAGGTGTGGCGGGCAAAAACACTCTAGCAGCACGTGTCGGACAGAAAAACGGACACAGTGGAGTAGGCTCCTTTCTAAAGAGAAATCTATGAGTAAAAGAGCAGTGCCCAATACGTAACCAAGCCAAACTCACCTCGCGACGAGATGAACGACAGGAGGTAACCCAGGGAATATGAAGTTCTTTCACAGACCTAAGTTAACTGCTGCGGAGAGCGGATCACTCTTCCTGCCAGCAGGTTTGCACAGTTCTCCACATTAAAGTCATAAAATCTTCCGATGTCAAAGATGGTACTTGAACCCGGGGCTTCATGGTAGTCGTCTTGGCTGCTGAATCCGCCATTTCATTCCCCCGCAAGCCTACGTGATCAGGGATCCATGCATACACCACCCTAACGCCGGAAGCGTGTAAAAAGTGCAGGTCATCCTGGATGCGCTGCACAATAGGGTGGTAGTTGTACAGCTGCCGTAGGCTTTGAAGTGCACTGAGGGAATCACTCAGGATTAAGCAATCCCCCAATTTTCGTCGACGTACGTGTAAAATAGCCCGGTATATTGCATAAAGATCTGCAGTGAAAATGGAATTGCTAATGTGGAATCCGAATGCTTACGGTTTGGTTCCACACACGTTAGCACAACTAACACCATTTGAGCTCTTGGAGCCAACAGTATAAATTATAAGATAGTCCTCATATCGCGATAAAAATTATAAAAAAAAATAATGTGCGGATACCAAACATAGACATGGTAGATTTATCATATTTAGTCATGCTCAAATCTACGTGGGACGCTCTGACAACCAAGGAGGGTATGTCCTCTCCCCCTTAGGATACATCTTGGGCATTCAGTTTCAAGCTGCCTAAGGAGCTCCTGGAATCGAAAACCAGGTGGCTTTGGTTTAATAGAAGTGTTCCTATAACGCGCGTCCATTAAGGTGTTCAAGAAGGCTGTAAAAGTTGGATGTGAGGGCAAGCAATTAAGTCCACAGCCATAATTAGCTACTAACATGTTGCACCTGTACTGCAGAGGAGGTTCTGCAGATTCAGCAGACAGGCTTATAACACGGCTCGTTGGGAATGTCCCAACTGCTATACGTATACCACAATTATGGACTGTATCTAATCTTTTCAGCACTGATGGCCGTGCTCAGCCATAAACGATACTACCATAATCTAATTTGGAACGGATTAGTATGAGATAAAGTCGAATAACACTGTACGATCCGCTCCCCACGATTTTCCAATTAGTACCCGCAAGATATTTAGAGATCTGTCACATCGTGCTTACAGTTGTGCTATATGCGACAATCAACTAAGTTTTCTATCATATATCAATCCAAGGAACCGTCTCATCTGCAAACGGTAGTAGTTGTGCGCCTAAACGGAGCCTTGGAGGTAGTTGACTCTCACGACACCAGAAGTTAACACAGATTGTTTTCTAAGCGGAGAATCGGAAGCCCTTTTTCAAACTCCTATTCTTGAGGTTGTCTAAGGTCGACTGTAGACGACGCTCTAAAAACAGTGTGCGCTGAGATGTACAGTAGACAGCAAAGTCGTCTAAAAATAGGCATGACAAGACCCACGCACCTTAACTTATCCCATACAGCAGAGGAAGGTGTACGTCTGTTAAAAGATGATACAAAATTATTCCATGAGGTCTTTTTGCTATCCTTAATTATTTGCCTAGACTTTCCACGTGCTTTCTTGTACTCATATTGGTTACTTAACGTAGGTTGTCGTTGGAATACCCTTAGAGCACGTCTACGAGCACGAATAGCATTCCGACAATCTTTCGTCCACCATGGGACAGGAAATCGACTGTGGTGAGAAGTCGAACGTGGAATAGACTGTTTTGCATTCCGGCAATCTTTCGTCCACCATGGGGCAGGAAATCGACTGGGGTGAGAAGTCGAACGTGGAATAGACTGTTTTGCAGCGGAAAGAATTTTCTCTGTGAGATGATCAACTAAATCCTTCAGAGAATCATGTTGTAATTAAAAGTAGCCAACTGGGTGTAAAGGTTCCAGTTGGCACGATCAAAGTGCCAGCTAGGTATACGTGAGGGACACAAATCTTGTGCTAAGAGACTAAGAAGACATGGAAAGTGGTCACTGAAATGTAAATCAGAGATGACATTCCATTGTAATGAAACTGCCAACTGGGATGAACAAACTGCCAAATCAATGCGGGAATAGGTGATAAAGGAGTCTGAAAGGAACGTTGGCTCTCCGGTTTCAGGAGAACCAAGTTATTGCTTTCCATGAATTTTGCAATGAGATTGCCTCTCGAAGATGCCCGATTTGAGCCCCAAAGTGGGTGATGGACATTTAAGTCTCCCACCATGAGAAACGGTGTTGATAGTTGGGAAACCAGAAATTCAAGTTCAGTTAACGAGATGTCATCAGATGGAGGTACAGCTACATCCTGGATGTCAGATTTCAGCTGTATCGGATCTACAAACATGTCATCCCTGAGGAGCATCATTGTGTCCCCGTGAGCAGGAATGCCCTCCTCTGTTTCCATATCACACCTCAGTGGTGTGTAGCATCTGATTTTAAAATTGTCTTGTGATCGTAGCTTAGTCTCTTGTAAGCATACCAACAAGGGGTCATGCTTATTGAGCAAAAGTTTGAACTCTGATCGATGTGCTCTTAAACCTCGTATGTTCCATTGTAGGATAGCCATGGCGATATTAATGGGATATGATGTCTAATAAATACGCACATTATGTAGATTTTAGCGGTGGTCGGATCAATTTGCCCTTTTTCTTTCGTGGGCTGATTTCTACAGGTTTATCCCGCCTTTTTTTTGCTGCCAATACAGCAGCATGGTCAGCTACATCCTGCTCCATATTTTCTATGGAAGAGGACTGTTTCCCCTCCTGCAACGTTCGGTTCGAGAGGCTCGAAGCGATTAGAAACTACGACCGACGAAGCTGACTGTCGCCGGTCGGAGTCCTCCCCATAGAATGACTCCGAACATGATCTCGGAGACGATGAACGTGGGCTCCTTTTGCCGTTGGTTTCTACTGGAGCAGACTTGAAAAGCGGTTATAACGTAATTTGTCTTGAACTTTTTTTCTGGAGCTTGGTAAATTACGGGTAGCTTGCTCTTATTATTTGACGTAGACGGTTTGTCCGGTGACTTAGCTGAGGTGCTCACTGTTGTTCGTGCTGGTGCCTGTTGCTTTGGATGTGATCTTGGTTTTATGATTCTTTTAGATATTGTTGCCCCGTTTATGTCGTAAGTTTCTGTTGCGAATTGACTTCTAGATACCGGCTCAGTTGCAACTGCACTGTAAGTAACGGTCCTAGGGACAGGAGGCTGACGAATGCGCAAGAGTTTCCGGTTTTCCACGAAGGACACCCTCTCTCTTACCCAGATCTCTTGGATAGCCTTCTCCTCTATAAAAAGGGGACATTCTCTGGATTTTGATGAATGACTACCACTGCAGTTAACACTGCAGGTGAAGTACATGCATTATCACGCTTGACTTCCCCACAGTCAACGCAAGTAGCAACTCCATTACAAGAATCACTCGTGTGGCCAAAGCAATTTAGTGTTCAGTGTCCTATGCAATTCAACGCGCACCGGATGGCTGGCAAGGTAGCTTTTAAGACTTTTGTAGGCTGCGTCGGAGAAACTGCTTCGACCAGGAGCGTATCATTGTGATATCTAGTACATGACTTTACAGGGCCAGGAATGTTATCTAAACCCTTCTAAATAGTGAACTGGTTCACGGTAGGAAACTTCCGACCTTCCTCAGTTCTATAAATAACTAAATAGCGAGGACCACAAGACTCGGCTATTTCATTTCCACTTTTGCTATTAATATGTTTATTAATATTTTTTACCATAGTAAAAAGACTAAGTTTCATCCCCCAGTGCTCCCAACCCACCATGGAGCCCAACAAGGAGTCATCCCACTGGGATGACAGGGATACACAGGGATATAGCGGGCTCGCCGTCTCACTCACCCTGGAGTTCGGTGAAGTACCTAGTCCTTGCCGATTAATTGGGGGCGGGTTAGTCCCTAACCTCCTGTTTAGGCGAAGCAGAAACCAAAGTAGTGTATTGGAAATGCGCAACCTCCCTGAATTCAGAAGAAGACTGGAACGAGCTCAGATGCTCATCCCTCAACCACCAGGACAAACCTTTCCACCGACACGGGTCTCCACGTACGGCCTACACGTGGGTGCGTGGTCTGTCTGACCCCTCACCACAATGAGGAACCCACATCGAGGGTGTCAGGTTGGCTCGGGACCCCGGGATCGCCAATTCCCGTACCTACCGCAGTAGGCCCCTGGGGGGGGGGGGGAGATGAGGAAGCGATGCACACTCCCGAAACGTCGATATCTAATCGTCTTTTCACCTGGCTTATTACCCGAGAAGAAAGTGAACATATTCTTCGCCAGATAAGCTTATTTTAGAAATGGTTCCCAAAAATTAAATTTCTAGATCACTAATGGATGTCCTCAATGACTTAAAAATTAGAGGTAGAAGATGTTACTATTCACACAGAGGAATGTTTCGATAGATGTAACTATAGATTCGGCATTCCTTGGTATTAGGTATTGGATTCATGTTGGGGTTTAGCTAAAGCTCTAAGTGTAGCAGAAACTATTGCGTGGTTTAAGCATGCATTCATCCAGTATATATGTCAAATGCAAGTATTTTCTCTAACACTGATATGCAATACAGAGAGACAAAATGTACATGTATAATTTGACCGTTTTACGATTTTAAGGGAATATTCAAAAGCATAAAGGACTCCAAAACGGAGAACAAAAACCAACAAACGAACTATTTTTAATTTATGGTTGCAGCATGCAATAATACCTCTTTTACAAAGTTGATACTTTGTACGCTACGGGTTTTGATAAAAACTTCAGCCGGTGTCGCCATTTGTGCACAAATACAGGGAATCATAAAGGCATTTCATTTCCACGTTCATGGAACCGTATGTCCATTTTTTGTGTTTTTAATGAATCAAATGCACAGCCGGAAGTGCATTGCAGCTTCCGGATGTAGCTGACGCGCGACATGCGCCCTCTCTTCTCTCCTATTATATGCACAACATAAAAGTATGTAGTATGAGGACATATTTATATAAAAACGTGGATTGGAACAGATGGTGCACAAATGTACTAGTGGGCAATATTGCTAGGAGATTGGACCTTATTGTGTAACATTTATTAAGGGAGGAGAGACAAATTATGTAATGGACTGTGCAAGTTTTACTAAAGAAACAAGTGCATATGTTGCACCAATTTTTACATTATCTTTAAAAAGGTGAATTTCATAATGCAGATATTTGTACAGCAGTCTCAAAGGAATCTCAGCTACTAAAATCTACCAGACGTATAAAGGTATTGACAATTAAGAAAAATATATTCAGTGTTAATAATAACTATTTAGATTTAAAGTAAATACAACTAACTACTAAAGAGAGACGTCATGATTGCTTTGGCTTAAAGGCAGGGAGAGATTGAGACGGAGGGTGAAGAATGGAAGTTGCTTTGTATTTTGTAGGAAGGGAAATTGCTTTTATAATGTGGGACAACAAGGATTATTTTCAAACAGGTATTGTTTCTTAAATTGTGATGATTCTTCTTTCACTTCATTTGTTTGTACTAAATGTCTGATTAACGGCCTTCTAAAGAAAAAGTTAATAAAAGACGGCATTATAAATACGATTTATAAAATATTTCTGCCGTTTTATTATATAACCAAAAGAAGAAAGAACATTAATAAATGCATTAACAAACGCCACAAGTATATATTATATTTTCTGTGGCACGTTTGATAATTGTGTAGCAATTAATTTAAAATGTATTTTAAAAAGTTGCGCATACTTTGCCTACTACGTGCATAGGAAAAGTTAGTTTATTCCATCCAAAAATTCCACATATATCATCTTCCAAGTATGATAAAAGGAATATATCTTCATTCCAAAACTTCTCTTACAGGGAAGTAGATCTTTAAAATACTCAATGACATACTTTAATATGACTAAGATTTTGATTAAAATACTGTATATTAAGATATGTTTGTGACAGATGAAAGTATATCTGGTAAACATAATATGAAGTGATCATTTTGGATTACCTTTGTGTAACTGGTAAACACTAAGACGTAAAAGGGTTCATGCTATACAAAACTACAAGTGCTCTTAAAACACACAGAATATATCAGTTCAGCTTTTGTGAGATAACAATTTTTAAGAAACTGTTTGCCATTACTGTCAATTTTCAAATATCTACACTTGTCTCAAATAGTCGTTGCTCAAAATCTTATTACTCTTCTGACATCCTGGCCAGAGGAAAGGAGTCCAGCTTATGTCCAGCTTATAATTTCGAGGCATTTTTTATTATTGTTTTGAATTTTCAAATACTTGTAATTTTCTCAAATTCGAAGACGTTAAATACTCAGAATCTCGTTAAATTTTTAACGCCTTGTCCAGAGGAAGAGAATGGAATGTCAAAGCCAGCACACAGTGGTGACCAGAGCTTAAAAGATTCGCCTCTGCTCTTTCAATTGCAAGCATAACAACAAATACGCAATTTTTAAAGATCATTCTTACCACATACGCAACATAGCGAATTATGACATATGAAACGAATTTATAATATTTGGGCTGATCATTTGAAAACGATATTTCCAGTTTAAGTTTCGATTATCTTTCTCGAGTTGCAAGTTCTGCAGATTGTGAAGAAAACCTATAAAACAAAATAAATGTTGGAGGACTATTCAAGCGGGATATGAATCATAGAATTTCCATCACGGTGTTGGTATTGCCAACTATGCCCCCCCCCACCTTTCACATAGTTGACATGACCTCAGTGCACACGGGTCGGACGATCGTTTATTGCATGTTTTCTTTCCACTTCTCTGAATTTTCAGTCAGAGCAATGCTGGGATAGCTCTTAGTGAAAAAAAGTCCAAAAAATAAATAGGGTAAACCTTGAGCAACAAAAAATAGCAAATTAACAAACAAAATTAAGTAACAAAGTTATTGAAACAAAACTATCAAACCTTAACCTACACACGGCTAGTGTGGAAGAAATAATTATTTCCATCAATTTATCTAAAAAAGATAGTGCTTTAACTATGAAACCTAGGACTTAAGTACTTACAGTATAGTAAGTCGCCACAAAAGGTGCGTGTCTCATTGTGTATGAGAGCCCCTAGTGTTCTAGCGGGAAACATACGAGTTAGTTGGCCCACCTCGTTAGCGTAGATGGTAGCGTGTCTGCCTCACGTTCTGTCTTCCAGAGTTCGAATCTCGGTCAGGGTGAGTTACCTGGATAAGGTTTTTCCGGGGGTTTCCCTTATCCTGAAAGACGAATGTTGGGTAACTAAGCTCCATGGACCCTGGGCTCATTTGAGCATCGTTTCATCCATTTCATTCATCGTTTTTATATGACTTAACGTTGGAGGACGTAAATTTAAAAAGAAAAATAGAGAATTTAATGTCATGTAGGCATGTTGGCCATAGTAGGTCAGTGGTTTAGAGCAACCGCATGGAGAGCGGGAGATCCGTGGTTCAAATCCCGGCTATGGCATTTAATTTTTTAGTCTGACTCTACTCATTAAAAATTGAGTAAAATAAAAAAAGGCCTTTATCCCCTCCCCGCCAAAAAAGAAAATTAGCCCAGCTTTTCGATACCACGAAATTCTTACACCTCAATTTTTAAAACCTTCATATGTTTTGGGGTTATAGGACCAAGTTAAGGAGATTGGTTCGTTGCGGCGGAACGGTATCATTTTTGGCGTATTTCAGGAAACGTTAGAGACTCCGTGTTCACTAGCGTGCATTATCCGGATCTTATACATTTCGGATCTCCTTTCATCTCTTCCTTTCACTAGTTAACTAAGCCAGATAAGACCTATGAAGGTCTATGTACGTTACAAGTGCCAGTGGTGGGAACACCCTCCGGTTTACGACTTCCAATGCTTTGTCTTCTACGAAGAATCATATTAAGTTCAGGAGTCCTGAATAAACTGTCAATCCTTTTGCTTCCATCGTTAAAAGGTGTTTTTGTAACCTCTTTATATCTTAACATGGAGCAGGGACTTCGAAATAAATCTGAAACAACGCAAGAATATTAAGAACATAGAAAATAGTAAGGGCAGATTACAAAGAGGAAAAGGAAACATCATAACAGATTAGGTATTAGAGAATTCAAAGTACAAAGTTATGAATAAAATGAAGAACAAAGAAGCTCGTTTACAGCAGCTTTAATCAAACACCGTGTGCTTCAATGGATTCGGCATTTTTATAAACATAAAAGTGAAACAAAGCTATTCTTCATTGCTGAAACAAGAATATAGAGATTTTAAAACTCGGTACCTTAAAACATTATTCCTATTAAATGTGTAAGCGGAAATACTTGAAAAAGATAAATAACATACGACAAGCCTTCATTTTAAATCATTCAGTTTTTCTTGCTCTCTCTCCCTCCAGTGGAGAAGAGAGAGAGAGAGAGAGAGAGAGAGAGAGAGAGAGAGAGAGAGAGAGAGAGAGAGAGAGAGAGAGAGAGATCAATGGATGTTAGGAAAGAGTTGTGTAACTATGTAGAATGATAAGGATTTCAAGAGGACGTTTATAAATGTCAACTCCACTTCGAATAACATTTCCTCATTTCCTCGTTAAATGGTTGATGCACTGTCTTCTTTGTAACTCAGTTTAACTTTATTAAAACACTTTTGTGTTTAACGAATAGGCTGCTGGCTGTTGCAGTTGTAAACCATGAAATCTATTTCTCAGGGCATTTTAAGCGAGTATGAGAATAAGACAACACCAGCTAAGCTGGCTAATATGTACGTGTAATGAAAGCTGTTAATTGTGTTTTTGAAGTGAGTTGCCAATTATTATAGGACAAAAAATAAAGCATTTATGCTCCAGATACTTGTAAGACACCGTTGCTATATGGAAACGACATAAGAAAAATTGGACTTTAAATCAAAGTGATAGTTTTTAGGGAAACGAGTGGGATAAAGTAAACAAAATTCACTCATTCTCCGATCACGGATAGCGTAAGGTAAATAAATAAATGGTTGATGACTACAAATATTCGATAACATTTTTCTTCTTTAACTAAATGGAAGTGAAGTTGTACATTAACATAGAAGTTAATAACTTCAAATGGATTATAAGTAATAACATTACCAGTACGTACGAGGGCTGATCATAATTTCTTTAAGGTCGTAATTTTCGCACTAAAATTCAAACTTATTATTTTCTGTTAGCTTAATGTGAAACAAACACGCCGTAGTAGTTTCAGTGTTGGTGCTCCTGTTTCCCGCCTGTGAGAACCAGGCAAGTTTAGACATGTTCAGTATGGCCTACCACTGCAATGGAGGTAACATGCAGTTAAAGTTGATGTTAGAGGAACACCCGGAGTTTGTTTCAAACGTAATCACTGCTGTTGAAACTTGGCTACATCATTTTGATCCTGAGAGCAAACAGCAAAGCTCAGTGTGGAAATCTTCTTCATCACCAACCCCCCAAAAAGCAAAAGTGGTTGCTTCTGCTGCGAAAGTTATGGTCATCTCATTCTTTGATATTCATGGAATGGTTTATCAGCATGTTGTACCTGCACACACATCAGTAACTGGACAATACTATAGGGATGTCCTGAAAACATTGCAAGTCCATATCAGGCGCAAAAGACCACATTTCCATGAAGCAGGCTGGATGCTGCACCACGATAATGCGCGGCCGCATATTGCCAATGTTTTTGCTGAATATCTTGCAAAAATCAACGTGAAGTGCATTCCTAACCCTCCCTATAGTCCGGAATTAGCCTCATATGCCTTTTATCTATTCCCTAACTTGAAGAAACGCCTTCGTGGGAGGCATTGTTCATCATCAGAATGACCGCGAATATGACCGACACAAGGAAGAGCAGCTGGAAGAAAGAGTAACGCCCGGCGTGGCGAGGACAACGTCGGCACCATCACCATCATCCCCTCGAGTGACACTGCGCGCCTTCAGCCGGCGTATGGATGACAGCCTCATCGCGGACGGTTGGGTGAGAGGGAAGCCGTGCCGCGTGCTGATGGACACCGGGGCAGCCGTGACCATCATCAGTCGAAGAAATCAAACCGATCATAACAGTTAGAGACGACATCGGGTGGCACCTTGCCTGTGGAGAAGGAGGCCCTACTGAAGTTGACCTTAAGACGGAGTGCCGTGCGTCTGTGGGTGTTCGTCGCGAATGTGGCTGAGGAGGTGATACTGGGACTAGATGCCCTCAGGAGCTATGAGGCGACGGTGGACGACGGCAGAAGGACCTCCGGGTCAAAGGAGGAGAGGTCATGCTCTGGAAACACGAGAGAACACCTAGGAATCTACAGCTTCATCTTGAAGGTAGACGTGGTTTTCCCCGCGAGAAAGGAGATGGTGGTGACGGCACGAATGGAAGGACAACGGGCGAAGAACATGATGCTGGACCAGAAGACGCCCGTGCATGGAGTATGTGTAGACAGGGCATTGTTGTTGTGCCGAGAGGAGGTGCCAGTGAGACTGCTCAACCTGATGGACACCGATAACGACATCCAGCCCGGGACAGAGTTGGGGACATGCGAGCCCGTGGTCAGCGTAACAGTATTCGAAAAGACACAAAAGCCGGTGTCGACGCAACACCTGGGGCCCCGGCTGGAAGGTTTACTGGAGCGGGCGACCTACCACGTCACCGCAGAACAGCTGGAGAAAGTTCGACATCTTCTGAGGCGATACAAGCGCGTCTTCAGCCAAGATAACAGGACTACGACCGCACGAACCGAGTGCTCCACCGCATCGACACCGGAGACGCCCAGCCTATTCGGCAACCACCTAGACGCATTCCGCTGGCAAAACCAGCGGTGGGACGGGATATGCTAGATGACATGAAATCCAGGTGAGTGATTGAATAGTCTGACAGCCCTTGGTGTTCCCCGGTAGCTCTGATGACAAAGAAGAACAGTAAACTACGCTTATGCATGGACTACAGGAAGTTGGACGCTGTCACCCGAAAAGTTTGCTTCCCCCTACCCCGGATTGACGACACCCTGGACACGCTGGCTGGTACGCAGTGGTTCTCGACCCTGTCCTGAAGTCGGGTTACTGGCAGGTGGCTCTAGATCCAAGAGGATCAAGGACAAGTCTGCATTCTCAGCAGGCCAAGGGCTTTGGCAGTTCACAGTTATGCCCTTTGGCCTCTGAAACGGATCAGCCACCTTCCAACGTCTCATGGAGTCAGTGATGAGAGGACTAGCTTATGACGCCTGCCTGCTACACCTGCACGACATCGTCCTCGTCGTTAAGACCTTCGAAGACCATTTGGAAAACTTGAGCAAGATGCTACAGAGACTACACGTGACCAATTTGAAGCTGAATGCTAAGAAGTGCAGGTTTTCCGCAAGGAAGTCAACCACTTGGGCCACATAGTCTCACCAAACGGAGTGGCCGCAGACCCGGAAAGACACAGGCCGTGAGAGTTTGGCCTCAGCCGAAGGATAAGACAGAATTGCGCAGTTTCCTGGGGCTGTGCAGTTACTACCGCCATTTTATCAAGGGATTCTCACCCGCCCGACTGAAGAGCACTGACCTTATGCCTGGACGGAGGACGCCGAAGGAGTAGTAGGGTCAGCCATTCCACCTAAGTACTGATCACTCCACCCTAACCTGGCTACTGAGCTTCAGAAGTCTGGAAGGCCAGACAGCACGCTTGGTACAGAGGCTGCAGGCGTACGACTTCACCTCTGAACATCGTAGTGGGAAGATCCACGGTAACACAGACGCCATGTCCCGAAGACCCTGCCCAAAAGAGTGCGGCGAGTGCACAAGAGTGGAAGAGAAGGAGTGTGCCGCAGCTGTCAGAGTGGTCACGGCAGTGCCTGCGGATGGCTGGGAAAGCGCAGGCCTCAGGGGGAGCAGCTGGCGGAATCAGACTTGGGGCCACTCTGGAGAGAAATAAAGGCAGGCACAATACCATCCTGGGAGGACACCAAGGAGCGCCACATACAAATGGTACTGGGCCCAATGAGACTCGCTGAAGAACAGAGAGGGCGTGCTGTTCCGGGTATGGGGATCCCCTGATAGGAAGGCGCAAAGAGAAGAGTTGGTATTTCCCCGAAAGGAGGTCCCGGAAGTCTTTGAGGAAATGCACGCCGGTACTTCAGGAGGACGCCTGGGAACAAACCGGACTTTCGACAAATTTCGGCAGCGCTACTCCCGGCTGAGGCTCCAAGCAGATACTGAGAAATGGTGCCGTCAATGTTACGCATGCGCGGCGAGTCGCGGCCCCCAGACTAGGAGCCGGGATCGCATGCGGCATTACAACGTGGGAGCGCAATTCGAAAGGATCGCCGGTGACATAGCTGGACCATCCCCACCATCCGACCGAGGCTACAAGCACCTGCTTGTGACCGGCAGCTTCGTGACCGGCGGTGTATGCCATCCCGAACCAGGGGAAAAGACACAATCACAGCCTGCCTCGTGGAGTAAGTGTTCCGCCGATTGAGGGTGCCATTAGAGCTCTACAGCTAGCAGGGCACCAATTTTGAATCCAACCTGATGAAGGAGGCACACAAAATTCCTGGGGTTAACAAGATCAGAATAACACCCCTACACCTGCAGTGGGACGGCATGGTGGAGAGATACATCAAGACCTTAGAAGAGCACTTGAGGAAGGTCGTGGCAAGCCATCAGCGAGATTGGGACATCAAGGTGTCACTTATCTTGCTGGGCTACCGCTCGTCAACAACGACACCACTAGGATGACGCCAGCCAGCTTAATATTCCGCCGAAAGTTACGCCTCCCATGTGATCTGGCTTTTGGAAGCCCCCCGGACGCAAAACAGCCAGCAACCAAGTATGTGGAGAAGCTTGTGGACCATCTCCACGACATGCATGAGATGGCTCCTCAGAACATCCAGAAGTCGAGCGACATCATGAGAACCCGATACGACAGGCAAGCCAACAGCCAAAGGTTCCAGCAGGCTGACCTAGTCGGGTTGTACCGCCCTCCCGGAAGAACGGACGCTGCCGAAACTTCAACAGCCATGGCAGAGAACTACCGGGTGGAGAAGAGGATTAACGAAGTGGTGTATCACATCCAGAAGGTGCCCCGAGTGAAGATGTTGGTGGTACACATGGATCGTCTGGCCCACTATGATGGTGCTGTTCAGGTCCACCAGCCTTGAGGAGGGAGCAGGTCGCGAAGCCGTTATCTATGATAGCGCGGCTTGTGTACACAAAGAGCCGGCAAATAAAGATAGCGGAGGTAAAGGACTTGCCGGTGCAGATTAAGTTATGCTTCTGGAAGGTTCAGATTTTGTCATTCGATGTTTTGTATTTCCAGAAATATCTAGTGATTGTACGGAACAGTCGGCTTATTATTTGTCCTAGAAATCTCACAAATTTATGAATGAGACATATAAGAGATTGTGACACGATAGCGCACAGTTGTAAAACAAGAGTCAGTCGTATGTCGTAAGCAGAAAGCAGCTGTAGAGTGTTGTCGTAACGAAAGCAGATGTTGTAAACAGGTGTATCAGAACGCTGTTTGTTATTGCCATCGACCTTGGAAGACTGAGTTATGTGTATGATGTAATGTTGTTACGTGAGAATTTAACAGTGTATTTATACGGAAATAAAGAACATTTATAATTGTGGCAAATTGGACTTTTAATTCTACGAACCCACAAAGTCACAGTATATACATTATCTAGCTCGGTTTTTGGGCACTACTGACTACCGATAATCGATAATGGTGAAGCACTGCTGCAAAACACTATAGAGGATAACCTAACTACACGCTCTTATATCAACATAACTCCTACTAAGTTCATGGCTTCCACCCCAGCGTCAAAATTATTTTCATTATTAAAGGACTTTTGCATCCTTGTCGGGAATTCTGAAACCCTAGACCACGATTTACAAGCCCTGGAAATACGTACAATCTACAATTCCGTATTTTCCAGATATTTGTTTCAATCATGTACCGAGGTTTTCATAGGTCTGTGTAACTTGATGAGTTGTAAGACGTTTATGATTGTGATCATCATGATTAATAATCATGATAATCATCATCATTACTATAGTAAACAATGTCCGATTTATTCCTGGTAGTTGAACTTTTAAACACTTAGTTCTCTAAAATTTAAAGCGTTATTTATTTACGTGAAGGCCAGAAAAGAAATTTCGAAGTCAGCACATAGCGAGAAACACTTAAAATATTTGACTGTCTATTAAATCTGCTGCACTTAATAGATTGCAGTTACATCTACTAGAAATACACAATAAAACTATTTCCTGAAAAATATCTATCTTAATGAACGTGAATTTGGCGGGTAAAAATATAAGGCTGAGAATAGATCATATAAGCATGACAGTAGAAAGTCATATGAGGCCAGCATATTAGAATTTTGTTTACGTTATATTGCATTGAGAATGCAGCCTGAATCCTTCGTTCCAAGCGCTGTTCAGCTGTATTTGTACTAGGACTCAACAAATCAGAGAAGGCACTACTTGCAAAGAATGCGTATAATTCAGAATTTCATTGCAGACAATACATAATAAAGGCGGAGCAGGGCGATTATTACTAACAATGCAGTACCAGTGGTAATACAGGAGGCGATGCATGAATGGCTGAGCGTAATATTATGTTAATATATTATTTATATTTACCCATACAGCTCCCACTTCCGCTTGCATGCCGACTAACACAGGATTTGAGCATCTAAACGATTACATTCATATATGATTTTCAATTTATTTCGTGTTTAGTATTCCGGAGTTCCGGATCCTCGCTTTACCGGAAAATTTTATAATATACTGGGCGATATTTATGCCCGTGCGGCCATTCAAAGCATATTTCCATTTTATTTTTAGTGGCTTTAGCTTCATTACAAATTTAAAATAGTGGGATATTATTAATTAAAGTATTTAGCATGTTTGTGTTTTACCCAGGCCATAAAAGCAATTGCTCCCATGGTTCCAAAGCTAACTACCGGACAATGCAGTTAAAATGATGCATTTTTGGTTTGCGGGTAAATGCTTTGAATATCACTTTTAGACAACATGAATCTCCTATACGCTTCTCTTTTTATCGTTACCCATATTCAGCGTTTTTGTTATTCATATGTTCACCAACTTGATGGATCATAAATTGAACGAAATACACTAAACATTTTCTAGAGCTGAAACCAGTTTGTGCTAGTGAGATACAATTCTGGCATTGTACCAAACTGGGATATATCAAATGGATTCAGAGTACAATTTCAAGAATAATAGTTAGTGCATATTTGTGCAATAGCGATGTTTCGCGGCCTAAGATACGATGAGTCGGGGGAATGTTAAGCGGAAAGTTACCTTGCGGTGACCTTAACTTTAGGTGACATGGAGTGCCGATAATCGATTGCATGAAAATAATTTTTAAGGCACAAAAATATAAAATATGGAGACAAACTAGAACTACAACTAGTTTATCAACGAAAGTCCTTGCTAGTACAACTTTAAAAGTTTCTACTTATTATGTTATAGAACTTAATATCTTACAATATCGTATTTTTTATTCTGCGACTAGCTAAATTGTGAAAAATTCTTTACCGTATTTAGTTACCGGATCCTTAAGCTGACCTTTTTCCTGTCGACTGCGTTGTCTTAGATGCACTGACTTAACTAATTGCTTTACTGTAACATGGAAATTGGCTAGCAAATGACTTATTTCCTTGATCTGTAACCTCTGTGCTTCTTGTGTTATGTATTCTTTCAATGATTTTGGAAATTTTGATGATGAATTTATTTCTCCTTATAGTACATAATACAGATTTTCGCTAATTCCTTTCAGATACTTCCAATCCCATAAAATGAAAATTTTTATGAAGCCACGGATTCATGGTCACTCCAAATAATTAAATATAGTATGCCAATAGACGCCTACAAACATAACCTTTAAATTCTAATGTTTCACCTTAGTGTGGCCATAACGTATACGATTAACATTACTGCTAAACATTTATGTGAAATTAAAAATTATTCTAAATATTTTAGTTACGAGGCCTATCTGAAGGTAGAGTGAAATTTGAACAAAAATAATGCATTTTGAGAATAATCTTTGCATATCTGAAAAGCATAACTCAAAAGCGAAAAGTCAGCTAAATATAATATTTGCTATTTAAGTTCAGGGACTTCTTAGGATACGGCAGGAATATTTTAAAAAATGAACCCAATTCAGTTTATCCTTTACGCAGTGAATTTTTTGAATATGTTTTCCCAAAAATGGCTCAAAATGAGCCATTTCTCATTTTCTCAAGGATGATTCCATCATAATGAGCTTAAGATATTTTTATGACAAATGAAATGTATGCCTTGAACTTTGTGAGAAGGCCCCCAAGGTCTTAATTCTGGATGGATTTTGCGTTACTGGTAAATCATAAGGCAAGGCAAACATGTACTATAGAAAAAGTGTAGATCACTTTAAAGCAAACATTTTTTAATTAAATTTCCTTTCTGAATTTAAATACTATCCGAGGTTCTCCTTGTTATTTTTCTGAATTTTCCTTTAAGTACACTTAACCGCCATCATAAGAAAAAAACCATCATTACGCGATACTTTTGCTACTGAAAAGTAAGCCGTTTACTGTTAGACATGAACAATCACTACAAAGAGTCGCATTATCTCTACCAGAGCCGATATAACAGGTCAAGCAGAAGGATGAAGTTACAATTGCGAGACAAAAACACACCATTCACTATTGTTCAGGAATAACTACTTCAATGCAATGTCAAAGGCGATGTATTATAAACATCTTTCACTTGTTTATTTGGTAGATGGGTTAGTCCGATGTTCAATTTTCTAAAGTTACATGAAAAGCAAGAAACGAACATATAATTTATAGAATACTTCGACAGCAGATTAGAAGATTTCTAGCACATGTGATTTCTCTGAAAAATATGATAAAGTCACTGCCTCGCAATATTTGTAAAACTTTTTAAACTGCATCATTTCTTAAAACAAATATTCTTTGTCATAAATTGCAGATAACTTTTGTGGCAGCAAACTAAGATTAACAATTGGAGCTTATTTTCAAATATAAAACTTTCATCGCCTGAGTCACTCATTTTGACATACAGTTTGGCATTTGATATTTTTGCATTACCATATTTATGATTATTCGCTATTCAAAGCGTTCAGTATTATCTTACAACTAATAATAACTTAGATTTTAAATTTCTTAAAAGTTATATATTTATTTTTTTAGAGTCGCTTTAACAACTAGGTCATATCACGACTATTTTGTATAATACAGTGTAAACAATAAATTGGCTACAATTATTTAAACAAAAACATGAAAATAATGAGTAAAAATCAATATGACAAGGTATTCAATATCTATAAATCATAAGTTCTGAATAACAATCAGTACGAACAGCAGTACATAGATAATCAATTTGTCGTATAATAACTTATATATTATAAATTGGTATCCTAGAATTAGATTTTCGTATGCAAGTTTGTACTTTTGAGGAACGTGTTTGAAATTGAATGGTGTGTTCAGAAGGGTGGATAAGCTTCCAGTGATGTGATGAAGCTGTCGTTGTTAAACGTATTTCTTGCGTATTTCTGTCGTGGTGAAGAGATGGTTTACTGTGAGGCGTGTTGCAGACTTCACATTGCGGTTGCTGGTCTTTGCTAAGGAGGTAAGGGTTGATTAACATTGTATGACCAATGCGGAGACGTAAGATAATCATTTTCTCTATCCTGCTAAGAGAGTAGACAGGGGAACAGCTAGATTTTAAATCTTTTGTAAACCAATTTTTAATATTTTTAAATTCATAATTCAAGTCAATGTTTTCTTAGGTGACGGATAAAATTACTAATGGGAGTAAGGAAGTTTGATGTTTATCGTGCTGTTGAAATTTAAGCACTGGGCGCTAACGCTTCCGGCGTTAAATATTTTCATTAGCTAACAAACATCAGCTTACTTCCCAAAATCCCCTAAATAACTATTTTCTGAAATGGGAAGCTATTATTGATATTATATACTATACTGATCTATTCTATTGATATGGTAGACATATTTGTACAAATATAAGCAGAGATCACAAATTCTTTTAGAAGAGTTAAGCCTTCATGTAGTCGGAAGGAACCAGTATTGAGTCCCTCTAGTCAGCTCAGACAGCTGGTTAAGTCTTTTATATCAGTAAGATAGACTTAAAATGTTCAGTTTACATTGGTGGTTTGATGGCAAGGAAGTTGGTCCAGATCTTTAGCCTCAGCACACTGTAGCTAAGAATCAACAGGACCGCACAAGGAATTTCCTTAATTATATTGAAGTAAATTCCAATACATTTTGAGAGAAATCAGGTTATTAAGAGCCAATGGAATTGGGAAACCGCTGGCATCCCAAAACTACGGACATAACGCGATTCTTAATAAAACGGAGCGCGTGTGAGTGTATATCCGAGATCTAGGGAGGCTATGGTGCAGGGAAGCCATATTAAATTCCATTATTATTAAACTACCCTCCAGAAGCTAGCGCCCTCCTCCTGCCGTAAGGGTTACCTTTCCCATTGTCACAACTACTTCCGGCTCCTGCTGCTTGAGTCAACTCATGGAAATTTCACCGAGACGGCGGAAACCGAGCAGCAGTGACGTCACACGTATATCCCTTCAAGTGCTTGCTGGAATGGGAAACAGATCTATCTAGTTCCACATTTATAATCACTAGGCGAATGAAGTCGATTACATTTGCTATCCTTTATTCTTAAATAAATTTCATTGAACTAATTTAAGTACGAATGTTGTACAATGCCTGCGTCCATTAAGCATTTGATGCAAGAAGGGGAACAAAACTCTAATGAATATAAAAATAAATAGATGCACTATAACTATTGCCATAATATTGGATGTAACAGTAATAAACACCGTGGTACCCTGACTGGACTGCTTCCTCCCACCAAAGTTCGATTCTAGAGGATCGTACATGCAATTTGGGCAAAAGCAGCAGCAGCGGGTTTTCTCCGCGTTCTCCGGTTTTCCCTGCCATTCATGCTACAAGCTGTCCCGTTTCCACCGGTCTTTTCGTCCCTTTCACATGTATTTCAAATAATTTTCTTTCCCACTTTTATTCCAGACAATGAGGTGATCCCTCGTTCTTTATGCAATGAATATTCCTCTTCAACAGGACTCACCTGTAAGTCCAGAAAGATCAGCTCTATAGGCACCGATCTACCGATATCAAGTTCGCGATCTGAACCCATCTAGTGTCAATAGATATACTGGTATGTAAAGGAACTCCTGTGGTACGAAATTGCAGCACTCTTGATGCATTGGCATGATCTTGGCAATTTAAATGTCGTTAACAAAGGAAATCATTTACGTAATTCATGAAGGGTGTAAGACCTATCTGCGAGGACTAACAACATTAACAAGTGCAACCTTTGACCTCGAACGCTCGGAACCACACGAAAACAGACTTAGAATAAATATCCATCATAAACAAAACAGTGATCTGTGTGATTTCCCTGCAAAACGTTGTATCCTCCCTACAGTGACGTTTTATTAAGAGAAACAAAATAACAATACTATAAGAGGGAAATTATACGTAATTCAATGACGTCAGTGTGCAATTACAATTTTAATCAACACTGCTAAATTCCCTCTGCTTAAAGTACTTATAAAAGCACAAAACACAACATACTACCCACCTGACATTGATTATATCAGTCCTCAAAGTGCAGATGCGGGATAACGATGAAGTGGTTAAAACAAAGTGGAATAGAACAATATTGATACCGCGCGTAAGCCACGTTAGCACATTCCAAATCACTTTCATATTCATGCAGTACAAAAACCACCATAATTAAATCTACGGGTATGTCAGAGTCATAACTTGCATTTTGCCAAGCATATTGTCACCCAATTAGCGGTAGGCATGAGGCCCACAGCCGCGAGGAAACCAGCCACGCCTCCCATTAGTCTCTGTCACTAACTGAGGGGTGGTTAGGGAAAAGTCGCTTGTCCCTAGGCGCTTCTCTCCCCTTCTTCTGCCCTCCGGAACTTTCGTGGGGGAAACCAGAGACTTCTAGAAGAACGGTGACATTCCTATAAAAAGGGTTTCAGAGAGACAGGAGTCAGTGTTAGTGACGTGCGTGGAAAGGAGCGCCGTGTTAACGAACGAGACTGTGTACGTGCATCGGAGTTTACGTAGTCGCGAGTACAAGTGAGATTGTAACGGACGAACTGGTGAATTGTAATTGTGTGCAGCACGTAATACTGTGTAATTGGCAAGTGTTAAACTGTAAGTCGGTGGAAATAAAGAACATTTTTGAGTGGTGAAATTGAACTTTTCATTTCACGAACCCACAAAGTCACAACTGGTGTCAGGAAGCGGGAAGATAACATCACCGAACATTACAACCATGGACGCGGCATTGGAGAAAATTTTGGAGAAGATGATGGAAATGAAGGCGGAACTGACAGAAATGAAGACGCCAAATGAAAACCTCGCTGCAAAAACAGAAGCGGTAAACGACAACATCACCGGGAAGATGGAAGAAATGAAGGCCGAGTTAACAGCGAAGACGGAAACGGCTAACAGCAACTTGGCCACGACAATGACCTCAAAAATGGCCGAACTGACCACGGAAATGAAGGTGGCGAACGAGGCTCTCGCCGCCAAATTTGAAGAACAGTTGGCCGGCGTGAGGGATGACGTGACGGAGCTGGGCAAGCGGATGGGCCAAGTGGACGAGCGCGTCGAGGACCTGGCGAGCCGCGTTAACGACCTGGAAGGGAAAGCCGACAGCAGCGTGAAGTCCCTGAACGCCATGGTGGAGGACGTCGTCGGCAGGAAGCTGAAGGTTTTGAAGGCCGACTCGCCGGGACGCGACACAACATCAGCGCGCGTCAAACCTCCCAAGTATGACGGCGCGTCAACGTTTGAGGTCTTCCGCCGCCAGTTCGACACAGTGGCCAGGCACAACGGATGGTCACTGGAGGAGGAGGCCACACAGTTAATAGCCAGCCTCCAAGGAAGAGCCGCGGAAGTCCTAAACGCGGTGCAGACGACGGCGGCGCCCAAGGACATCTGGGAAGCCCTGGAGGATCGCTTCGGGAACCACCGCTTAGCCGCAGCATAACGCAGCCAGCTAAAGGCAAGGTCACAGCAGCCGGGGGAGACGCTGCAGGAGTTCGCCATTGCGATCGAGCAGCTGGCTAGCAAGGCTTTGGTTGACCTGCCACTGGAGTTCGTATCCCGGGAAGCCGCCTACAATTTTGTCGACGGGGTACGGGACACAGAGATTCGTCAGCGCCTAATGCTCGGGGAATATAAAACCATCCACGAGGCGCTGACAGCGGCATTAAGGATGGAGGCGGCCAAAATAACATCCATCGCCGACGTCGAGAACGAGGAGTGTCCGCTACGCCGGAGACAGAAGAACAGCTGAGGGACGCCGGCGAACACCTAGTGGCCTGTGTTGGGGGTGTGGACAGCCCGGACACCTGCAGAGAGACTGCCCACACCAGGAAGAGCAGCCGGGAAACGAGTAAGGGCCGTCGTGGAGAGGGGCACGTCGGCGCCATCACCACCATCCCCTCGAGTGACACTGCGCGCCGTCAGCCGACGTATGGATGACAGCCTCATCGCGGACGGTTGGATAAGAGGAAAGCCGTGCCGCGTGCTGGTGGACACCGGGGCGGCCGTGACCATCATCAGACCTGACGTGGCGAAGGGTTTGCCGACAAGGAAGCCAAGCCGGCCATACCAGCTTGGCACGGCATCGGGCGACACCTTGCCTGTGGAGAGGGAGGCCCTGCTGGAGCTGAACTTGGGACGGAGTGCCGTGCGTCTGTGGGTGTTCGTCGCGAAGGTGGCTGAGGAGGTGATTCTGGGACTGGATGCCCTCAGGAGCCACGAGGCGACGGTCGACGTCGGCAAGAAGGTCCTGCGGCTTAACGGAGAAGAGGTTATACTCCGTCAACCCGAAGAGCGCCTTGGAATTTGCAGGGTCGTCTTGGACGAAGACGTGGTTGTCCCCGCGAGGAGTGAGGTGGTGGTGACGGCGCGACTGGAGGGCCAGAGATCCAGGAACATGATGCTGGACCAGAAGACGCCTGTAAACGGACTGTGTGTAGCCAGGGCATTGCTGCCGTGCCGAGAGGAGGTGCCCGTGAGACTGCTAAATCCTACGGACGCCGATCACGACGTCCAGGCCGGGACGGAGTTGGGAATGTGTGAGCCCGTGGTGAGCGTAACAGCTATCGACGAGACACAGGATCCGGCGCCGAAGCAACACCTGGGGCCCCGGCTAGAAGGCTTGGTGGAGAGGGCGGCCGACCACCTGACCAGAGAAGAGCTGGAGAAGGTTCGACAACTGCTAAGGCGGTATCAGCCCGGCTACAGCCAAGGTGATAGTGACTACGGCCGCACGGACAAAGTGCTTCACCGCATCGACACCGGGGACGCCCGGCCTATTCGGCAACCACATAGACGCGTTCCGCTGGCGAAGCAAGGGGCGGTACGAGACATGCTGGAGGACATGAGATCCAGGGGAGTGATTGAAGAGTCTGACAGCCCTTGGTGTTCCCCTGTAGTCTTGGTGACAAAGAAGAACGGCGAGCTGCGCTTCTGCGTAGACTACAGAAAGTTGAACGCCGTCACCCGGAAGGACTGTTTTCCCTTATCCCGGATTGACGACACCCTGGACACGCTAGCTGGTGCACAGTGGTTCTCGACCCTGGACCTGAAGTCGGGCTACTGGCAGGTAGCTCTAGACCCGAGAGACAAGGAGAAGACTGCATTCTCGACAGGCCAAGGGCTCTGGCAGTTCACGGTTATGCACTTTGGCCTCTGCAACGCACCAGCTACCTTCCAGCGCCTTATCGAGTCAGTGATGAGAGGGCTGACTTACGATGCCTGCCTGCTATACCTGGACGACATCATCATCGTCGGGAAGACTTTTGAAGATCACCTCGAGAACCTGAGTAAGGTGCTACAGAGACTGCAAGCGACCAACTTGAAGCTGAACGCGAAGAAGTACCAGCTCTTCCGCAAGGAAGTTAACTACTTGGGCCACATAGTCTCGGCAACCGGAGTGGCCACAGACCCGGAGAAGACACAGGCTGTGAGAGATCGGCCTCGCCCAAAGGATAGGAAAGAGTTGCGCAGTTTCCTGGGGCTGTGCAGTTATTACCGCCGCTTCATAAAGGGGTTCTCCAACATCGCAAAACCCCTCACCCGCCTGACAGAGGAACACCGGCCTTATGTGTGGACAGAGGACGCCAAAAACGCTTTCCAGCACCTAAAGGAGACCCTGTGCAGTGCTCCAATTTTGGGTTTCCCACAACCGGGTGGCGCCTTCATTGTGGACACCGACGCCAGCGACCATTGCATTGGAGGTGTCCTGTCGCAGATCCAGGACGGCCATGAGCGGGTGATAGCCTATTACAGCAAGACGCTATCCAAGGCAGAGAAGAACTACTGCGTCACCCGACGGGAGTTACTGGCGGTAGTAAAGACATTGGAGCACTTCCACAAGTACCTGTACGGCCAGCCATTCCACCTGAGGACTGACCATTCCGCCCTAACCTGGCTATTGAGCTTTAAGAACCTGGAAGGCCAGACAGCACGTTGGGTCCAGAGGCTGCAGGAGTACGACTTCACCTCGGAACATCGTAGAGGGAAGAACCACGGTAACGCAGACGCCATGTCCCGAAGACCCTGTCCAGAAGAGTGCGGCCAGTGCACAAGAGTGGAAGAGAAGGAGCGTGCCGCAGCAGTCCGAGTAGTTGTGGCAGTGCCTGCTGAAGGCTGGGATAGCGCAGGCCTGAGGAGGGAGCAGCTGGCGGACGCAGACTTGGGACCACTCTTGAGGGAAGTGGAGGCAGGGATGAGACCAACCTGGGAGGAAATCGCACCGAGGAGCGCCACCTATAAGTCGTACTGGGCCCAATGGGACTCGTTGAAGACCAGAGAGGGCGTGCTGTTCCGGGTATGGGAATCACCCGATGGGAAGACGCAGAGAGAGCAGTTGGTACTTCCCCGGAGTAAGGTCCCGGAAGTCCTGGAGGAAGTGCACGCCGGTACTTCGGGAGGACACCTGGGAGCGAACCGAACAATTGACAAACTACGGCAGCGCTACTACTGGCTGAGACTCCGAGCAGATGCTGAGAGATGGTGCCGTCAGTGTCACGTGTGCGCGGCGAGTCGTGGCCCCCAGACTAGGAGCCGGGGTCGCATGCAGCAGTACAACGTCGGAGCGCCATTCGAACGGATCGCCGTTGACATTGCCGGACCGTTCCCAGTTTCCGACCGAGGCAACAAGTACCTGATGGTGGTCGTGGACTATTTCACCAATTGGCCGGAGGTGTATGCCATCCCAAACCAAGAGGCAAAGACAATCACAGACTGCCTCGTGGAGCAAGTGTTCTGTCGATTTGGGGTGCCGTTAGAGCTACACAGTGACCAGGGTACCAACTTTGAGTCCAACCTAATGAAGGAGGCACTACAAATGCTTGGGGTGAACAAGACTCGCACTACGCCTCTACATCCCCAATCGGATGGCATGGTCGAAAGGTACATCAAGACCTTAGAGGAACACCTGAGGAAAGTCGTTGCCAGCCATCAGCGAGACTGGGACGTCAAGGTGCCACTGTTCTTGCTGGCCTATCGCTCGTCTACACACGACACAACTGGGATGACGCCAGCCAGCTTAATGTTCGGCCGAGAGTTACGCCTCCCTTGTGACCTGGCTTTTGGAAGCCCTCCGGAAGCGAAACAGCCAGCGACCGAGTATGTGGAGAATTTGGTGGACCATCTCCACGACATGCACGAGATGGCTCGCCAGAACATCCAGAAGGCGAGCGACCGCATGAAGACCAGGTATGACAGGCAAGCCAACAGCCAAGGGTTCCAGCAAGGTGACCTGGTCTGGTTGTACCGTCCTACCCGGACCAAGGGACGCTGCCCGAAGCTCCAGCAGCCATGGCAAGGACCGTACCGGGTTGTGAAGAGGATTAACGACGTGGTCTACCGCATCCAGAAGGTTCCCCGAGGAAAGATGTTGGTGGTACACCTGGATCGACTAGCCCGCTACGATGGTGCTGTTCGGGACGACCAGCTTTGAGGAGGGAGCAGTGTCACCCAATTAGCGGTAGGCATGAGGTCCACAGCCGTGAGGAACCAGCCACGCCTCCCATTAGTCTCTGTCACTAACTGAGGGGTGGTTAGGGAAAAGTCGCTTGTCCCTAGGCGCTTCTCTCCCCTTCTTCTGCCCTCCGGAACTTTCGTGGGGGAAACCAGAGACTTCTAGAAGAACGGTGACATTCCTATAAAAAGGGTTTCAGAGAGACAGGAGTCAGTGTTAGTGACGTGCGTGGAAAGGAGCGCCGTGTTAACGAACGAGACTGTGTACGTGCATCGGAGTTTACGTAGTCGCGAGTACAAGTGAGATTGTAACGGACGAACTGGTGAATTGTAATTGTGTGCAGCACGTAATACTGTGTAATTGGCAAGTGTTAAACTGTAAGTCGGTGGAAATAAAGAACATTTTTGAGTGGTGAAATTGAACTTTTCATTTCACGAACCCACAAAGTCACAATATTGTAATATAGGCTTACATTTTGGTGCATCAAATTGATTATAAATAACAAATTGAAGTTTGATTATGAAATAACGATCATGTGTACATCTTCACGTGTTGTTTGCACACTGCAGCCTTACAAACTTACCAGTTTACAGCTTATACTGCTTATAGAGCTTATATTGGTGCCAATAGACAAGTGTGGAATTTTGCATGTAAATGATATAGACCACAGTTGTAATAGTGATTTGTTATTCTAAGCATGTTTTCGTGCGGTTTCAAGCGTTCGAGGTCATACATGTCCCCGGTCAGAAGCAGCATGCAAATATTCTTTTATTCGACCGCATGGTCGTGGATTAGATGACATAACTGAACCGGTATGAAATTCGAGTCACTTCAGTGTCTCATTGATGTCTTGGTAGCGCGCACAGCTACCCCAAAGCAGCAGTTCAAGATGACAGACGAAAGCTTTAAAACTGACAATGATGTAGAAACTTTAACATCGCCTGAAATAAAATGCTGAATGTTGGCAACAATTTATGGTCACAAAATCAAGAATGCAGAACACCACTTTCAGAAAACGTAGAGCCAGTCACATTGAAAAGTTATCCTTGAAAATCATATTCCCGAACGATCAGCATTTGATCACATAAAATAAACAAAGTAAGCAACGCATCTTAGTAAAAATTGAAAGTTTTGTAGCCATAATGTGGTCAACAAAACAACCATTGGCAGCTTGATTGTCGTAATTAATTACTCATATAAATACTCTTATGAACATTGTAGATTTAGTCGTTATGAGTGTTAACTACTTGGGTCTTAATTACCACTGTTACAGTGCTGATGTATATTCTACAATATCACATTTTCTCAGGAATAAAATAGAGTTAGTGTAACAATGTAAAGTTTGAATATAATTAACTTCTTATAAGTGTTGCATTGAGTACATTGCACAACTTAGGGAGATAAAATTCGCAATGCATTTTCTGAAATACTTCTAAAATTAATATTCTCTTTGCCATCCAATATTGCTCAGTGGACAAACTGCAGAGACAATTGAATACAGAAAAGAAGGATAGGAAGAGTGTAATGCAAGATCTGTATTTTCTAAAATTATTTTGGAAAGCTAATTTATTATACAGAGCGATCCATATATGGCTGAGTACCTTTGGAGACATAACGTTCACCCTTGAAAGTAATAAAAGAAATTTAAAGTCGAGTTTTTACATATCAGTGGTTCTGGAAGGATCGATTATAATATATTTTGATTAAGTTTAAATCCTTTAACTAGTATGACGACCGAATAATGAATTATTGAAATTTAAGAAATCAAATCAAGGTCCGCAGAGTTTAAAGCTCATCTCAGGACAAGGGAAACACGACATCAAATATAAAAAGGCATGTTCGTATACGAGTGTATAACTACCGACAAAATGAATCAGTAATAAACATTATTTACTTATAAAGCTGCAATGGATGTTTGGAGTATCAATATTATCCGCTTTTAATTTGAATTAGTATGTGTTATGGTTCAGGTGGTTTTCAATTGTTTTACAATCAAACTAGGATGATAAAACTTAACTTTAACTTTTTCATAATTTTCAAAGAAATGTTAGTTTTTCAAAAGTGTTTATCTTCATATGCATCGTCTTTTATAAAGGAACAATTACTGAATATATATCTTAACATTATAAAACATAACATAGTATTCCCAGTAAATTGGCTGGGAAGAAAAGGCCACTCAACATTTTGCTTCTCGAAAGCACCACGAGACAGAGCTGAAGAGTACACAGATGTGATCCCGCCCCTGCTGCATGTTGTCCTCCACAAATTTCAAATTTGACCGCCTGAGCCTTGAATCCTAGCCGGCTTAGCCAAAAATAACTGCTCGGCTAGATTGTTCAATATTTATCAAGCACGGATTGCTGTATCATTAAATATTTCGGCAAGTTCATTCTAGTTTCACTTCAGTTTTTACAAATATACGTGTATGCATAATGTATCCAAGAATATTGACTGTCATTTACTCGGCTGTAATATTAGCAACATAAGGATTTCAGCACATCCATACTCAGAGGTGTCAAACAAATCAAATTGCCGCGTTGCGAGCGCTTTCCCAGTAATAGGGGAAGGGGAAAGAGATTTGAGGACACCACCTGATAGTATTACAAAGTAGTGGGGGAAGCATGTACCATGAATTTGAAATGAATCCAATTAACATTCAGATATAGTATATTGGGAATGTCCAATTAAAAACCGAAAAAATAAAACAATATCGTAATAAACCAAAAATGTAAGCTTATATGAAATTCATAGCGACTACCTTTACTCTCACATGCGGAAAATAATGAACACAGAGGGACACTTTTGTTGCTCGTGTTGCTGGCTTTTCAAATGTTAAAAACAGTGCTTTTAATAATATTCGCTGCTAAAAATGTAGTAGTATTACATCTCCATGTTTATATA
Source organism: Mantis religiosa (assembly GCA_030765055.1). NCBI lineage: Eukaryota > Metazoa > Arthropoda > Insecta > Mantodea > Mantidae > Mantis > Mantis religiosa. The sequence goes on along the minus strand of JAUKNK010000034.1, from coordinate 772,086 downwards.
ATTTTTAATAACTGGTGAACAAGACCACTAATTTTCATTCTGGCTCCTGCTCAAACCTAATATGAATACGAGTCTTCTCAGATTATTGGTCAGACTGATTTATAAAGTGAAAGAATGAACCAAAAGGCAACTATACTCATTTTAACAGATAATATAGGACTATTAATGATGTGTTGAAGTGTATATTTAGTACAGTAAAACCTGTCTTCAGCGGAATCGAACAGGACTCTCAAAAATTTCTATTAAAGATAGATTTTCATTTAACGAAGGTATTTTTGTATTTCACCTGACAAACTCATGTAGGAAAACAATTTTCCTCCTTAATATTTCTTATATTTTAAACACAATTACTTATTCGGTAACGCGCGGAAGAAAAATTCCGTCTCGTCGCCGTTTGCTCGGTTTTCAGGTTTGTATCCGTCGATTTTTGAAGGTCAGTGATGGTTTCAGTATTATCGTCATTCGATTCACCATAAAGTTTGTTAAAATGTAGATATCTGATGTTTTATGATGAAACTCTCCAACTATTCATTAGATGCGTTGAATTCTGTCGGGCCCAGTCTTTCGCCTACATAGCTAGCCTATTGCTGTAATACAAGACCCAGTATAAGGTGATCTTTTGCCCTAACACTAACGAACCACTGCTACACTATTACATTAATGTCCTGGCTTTCAGTTTTCTTAAGCTTTCTCTTTGTTTTCCCATTAGTACAATTTTGAACCGCTTCAGAATTTCAGTTTTCTTCTTTAGAATCCTATAAACTTGAGTGTTGCCTACGCTCAACACCTTTATGATCTGCTTTACAGTTAATTTATCGCTTTATCTCTTTTCAATTTATCACTCAATTTATCTCTTTCACTAGCATAAATCCGTTTCACTCTTCTGTTCCGATCTAGAACAATTCTTGTTTTCGAAGCCATGGTGAAATTTGCAGTGAAGGATTTCTGTAAAGGCCGCGCCTGGCTGTGTGGTTAGACCGCTTGACTCTCACCAAGGCGGCCCGGGTTCGATCGCAGGCGACCGTAAAGTGAGAGTTATGGGGGACAACATAGCGCTGGGACGGGTTGTCTACGGTTCCCCCGGTTTTCTCCGTCAGCATTTTACCAATTGCTCCATTATCATCTTTCCTATCATTCATCTCGCCTTCGTACATATCATCCACTTCCTTCACCTTCACACTGGGCATTGGGCTGATCACCCATCCCGGTTCTCTATCGGATCCAAAGCTTCGGTTCCTCATGCCCGACTTTTAAAGGATAGAGGAACAAGAATTCCCTAACATCACGATAGTTGTAGAACTAGGGAAGTTAAATAATATGAAAATGAAGAACAAGAATAGGTCTTCTGTGAAAGGTTTCTCAGTTTTTGTGCGTCATTAGTACGTCCCTCCTCCGAAATATGTCAGGTAGTAACTACATGGATATCTTTTAATTTGAAACATCATGTACTTAAAAGTGGACAATGCACATTTACACCGGGTGCCTGACAATTTTCTAAAGTCTGCATTCCAGAAATGGAAATTTTCAGTTAAGGTGCGTACTTTGGTTTCCGTTGTTCACGTAAGACAGTTTCCGTTTAATGAAGGGAATTTAGCATGCGTTATACCCCTAAATTCACTAGACCATGTCATATTTCCATTTGAGACAGATTTCGCTTAAACATGATTCCGTTGAAGGTAGCTTTTACACATACTGATGCCAGATCCTTGTTTGTAGTTACGCATGTACCTGCTGCACTCTCTGACCAGGACAAGAAGACAAGTAAGAGGAATGTGTAAAGTAATCACTTTATCTGACGGTGCGGTGTTTATGCTCGCCATCTTAGCATGACAAGGATGCTAGGTTTGTTTAAAATACACGTGAAACACATAATAATTTTATTTGTTGGTTTATTTGTATGTTTGTTGTGTTGTTTGTATCTTGATCTTAACTTGCCTATCCGTTACCGCGAGCATTTTATGCGTATAGAATTATGGTTAACAAAAGTGTAAATAACTCAGATGTATTTAAACTGTGCTATAGTTTCTAAAATAGGATAGTTAATAGTATGGTGTGAATAATATGAAACATAAATTACAATGTTGTTTGTGACTGATGCTGAAAATCCATTGTTTCCTAAGCGGGTTCACAGGAGCAGATGTGTGCAGCTAACTTTTCTTAAGTGGTGCAGAACTAGATGTTATGTATACCCTGTATGCAGGTATAATTATCGTATTATTGTGTTGCATAAATTACTATTAACTGAAACGGTATGGTAGTTTAAGTAGCATTATGCATTATACAGCGACATCTCGACTTCACAGTATAGACTGAGTACACAACTGAACATATTTTGTAAGTTTACAAAAACGTGGCTGTTACTTTTGATTTTCACCAAAATACATACATTCTGTTGCATCTTAAAATAGCATGATCCTTAGGTAGCCAACAAGAACATAGCTGTTTCTGTAACTTCCCATAACAGAGTTTGTTTTTAAACGATGGTCAAAGCTCCCAGAAGACTCGCCATTATTATAACTTCCTAAAACGACACTGATTATAATATATATTTATGTATATAGCTTTCATTTTTAGCTTGCTGTAGGATTTTCTGAAAAACAAGTTAGCTTTCTCCGATTAGGCACATATGGCTGGCTAATTTAGCATAATGCCTTATGGAAAATATTATCAATAAAATAAAATAATATGCAATTGTTAAGATTAAAAGTTAATTACCCTTAATTAGGTTTGTGAGCTCGTTATTCCGATTATATCACCTTACGGCTCTTATAAACAAAATATGACACATGACAGTGAATTAAAGTAGTCTGTTATCTGTTGACAGATAAAGTAAATAAATATTATCAAATTCATTCTGCTCAGTTTAGCAGCAGGGTAGGATTTCAGCATCGAATGTTTTGTTTTGGTTAGCGGCCAGACGTGCGTTCACTCTTACAACAGGTGAATGTTTCAACGACCCCAGCGCATGGAGTAGATTTGCCATATTCCTACTTGTTTTTCTATCAGCTACTGCCAGTAACGAGGAGTGGGGTGGTTTTCTTGTAAGCGATTCATATTCACTCCTAAAATAAGAGTTTAGTAAAAGTCTGCGCATAAGATACGATAGCAGTTTCGAAAGTTAATTATGGAAATGCCTCATCCAAGTGAGCCCTAGTGTAACTAAATGAAATGAAATGTGTAGTGTTTAACGCCCGCTTTCACTACATACGGCACCGCAGGCGATGACACCGATGATACATAAGATGAAGATGGAGCAACGGTGGAAAGAGATGGCGGGGGAAACCGGAGATCCCGGAGAAAACCCGCCCCAGTGCCGTGTTGTCCATCACAAATCTCACTTTGCGGTCGCCTGGGATCGAACCCGGGCCGCCTTGGTGAGAGCCAAGCGGTCTAACCACTGAGCCACGGCGTGGCCTGTAACTAAATGAAAACCATATTTGTTAAATAGGAACATTATTATTGGTCAATGCCTACTATATCAAACAAAAAGTGTTATATGAGGGATGTTCAAAGTATTGGTTGTTCTCTTTAGAGTTTCTGCGTTGGAACAAAACTTCAGATGAGATGGTGTAAATTTGCACTCTGTTGTTGAGCCACTTTCCAAAAATATTTTTATTCTGCTACCTTTTGCGAAAATGATGTATCTCATAGCATGGCGTTGGACGGATACCCTTCGGAAATGTTTTATCACAATTGAAATAAACTATTAACTTTTATAATACTAATAATACTAATGATGATAATAACGATGACGATCATGATGATAATAACGATGACGATCATAATGATAATCATCATCACCATGATAATCATCATCATCCATCATCCATCATCATCCATCATCATCATCCACATCATCCATCATCATCATCCACATCATCATCATCATCATCCACATCATCATCATCATCATCATCAACATCATCATCATCATCCACATCATCATCATCCACATCATCCACATCATCATCATCCACATCATCATCATCATCCACATCATCATCATCATCCACATCATCATCATCATCATCATCCACATCATCATCATCATCCACATCATCATCATCATCCACATCATCATCATCATCCACATCATCATCATCCACATCATCATCATCCACATCATCATCATCCACATCATCATCATCCACATCATCATCCACATCATCATCATCATCATCATCATCATCATCATCATCATCATCATCATCATCATCATCATCATCATCATCATCATCATCATCATCATCATCATCATCATCATCATCATCATCATCATCATCATCATCATCATCATCATCATCATCATCATCATCATCATCATCATCATCATCATAATAATAATAATAATAATAATAATAATAATAATAATAATAATAATAATAATAATAATAATAATAATAATAACAGCAAACCGTTGAAGAATTTAATGTCATATCGGCACGTTGGCCATAGTAGCTCAATGGCACAGCGGCTGGACGGAAACCAGAAGATCCGTGGTTCAAATCCCGGCTATGACATTGAATTATTCAGTCTGACTCTACGTTTCTACTATTCTCATCTTTAAATACATTAATATTATTATGTTTGCTTCGTTTCTATCTATTCAATCACAAGTTTACATTCAATTGTTTCTTAATCTCCTAAACCTTCCACCTTCACCGAATTTATTGAATATTAATATTTTAAACTATAAATAACTTTACCAAATAAATAATATTGATTTTTGGGACCAATTTAGAGCAACTGTTACAGCGTTTCCTCAAATCTTACACAAGCACGAAGACCATCAATAGTAGTTACAGCGTCAAGGTTCACCTTCCTCTTAAATATCCCCAAAAAGAATTATGAATAAAAAGATTGACATTTGGAAATCTTCCAAGCCATATTTATCCAAATTTGGCTTCCCTCAATTGCGAAATGTGCGATCTAAATATCGTCGAAAAATTGCAGTGATGTGAGAGGATGCTCCTCATGCATGAACTACATGTAAAAAGGATTATCCTACAAAAGAGAGGGCAGATTAGTTTTCAGGAATTGCTGGTAAGTTGTTTCAGTCAATCTTGGGGGTAATACGAAAGAGCCTATCAACTTACTTACAGTTTTTACCATTAAGTTAAGACGGGTGCTGAAAATAAGCTTGCCGCACTGCTGAGGGTTTTCTCATGCTGATTTTGAAGATTCGGCATGCTATTACGCGACAAACAAGCTTCATCAGTTGCTAGCACCTGAGACGAATATTTGGGATTGGGCACACACTGTTTTTCCTGACAAAATGATACTCTTGGCCGATATGGTGATATGTTGTATATGGTGATATTCTGTTATTGTTATATGGCGTAAACTATGCCAACAGAGCGTTGGAAATGTTCATTCGAAAACGTTGTTGGTCTAACCTGAGCAAATGGGGCACCCAACCCACGAACAGCTTTGTTATGTCTAAATGTTGATTTAATATGTGACATACACGCTCTTTTGACATGTTCATAGCTTCTTCTATCTCTCACTTTAATTCGGCGGTCGTCTAGCACCATTTGGTGAATGTTGGCGAAGTTTTCGTCGGTAGTTGCAGTTTTTGGACGCCCCGAACGTTCATCGTATCCCAAGCTCTTACGGACACGTTTAAATTCAGCTTCCCAAAATTTCACTGTGGCAAACGATGGTGCAGAGTCCCTATACACAGAATCCAGCTCTTCCTTGATTTGCGTAGACGTATTGCCTTTCAAAAAAAATATTTAATGACAGCTCGATACTCGATTTTTCCATTTCAATAAAGACTCTCACATCAACTCACTCAGCGTCCAAAATGGCTGAAACTTTTGTGAGTAACTGTCAACAGATTAATTAACGAAATTCACTAACTTTTATTTACGAGTGCTGCTACCTTCATATTGAGGTCGGAAAATGTTCAGACCAACCTCGTAACACTCACACTACAGTGAAATAGGAAATTTACGTCATATAGATTATAATGCAAATTTCAAATACCAGTTCACCGTGAACTAACACTCGACAGCTTCTATTGTAATTAGACAGGAAACTGCAACAAGCAGATCCAAAATAAAGGCAGAGCTTTGGAACAAAATGCAAGTCGACAAGTACGCCATTAATGAAAGCCTACCCAGAAATCCGTTCGTTTCAACCGAAAGAGAAAGCTCCACTAGCTCTCTCCAAATGTAAGTAACTTGTATTAACCTTAAGAAGCTTCTTATTTTTCTTTGCTTAGAAAGCAAAGAAAAGTAAACAGTGAAACATCCCTCACTACAACAAAATATCAACTATCCTGTGCACTTTACCAAGAGATTACAATTATGCAACAAAATATCAAAACCTGCAGGAATTAAAAATCCAGTTACTAAAGATGTAATGTAGGTAAATGGGAGCTAACATGTTTACTAAAATAGGTTGTACTAAGTGACAATAATTAGTTTGAAATCAAAGCCCGTACAAGAGTGCCCTTGCTCGCAACTGGCGAAGTACACTTGGCTCTGACCTGAGAGGAGAGCTTTTTAACCCGTATGAAGTAGACGGCTTACACCAGTTTTATGTATCCGGGAATTTGTGTTTTCTTATACGCCTGCACATTCTCAATATTCACTCAAGAACACTGCATAAGTGAAATCCGTGTAACTAATTTATACGTAAGTGCAGAAATCTCCATAATCACTTACTATATACGCCCACCTCGGTAACATGGTGGTTGTGTGTCTGCCTCACATTCAAGAGGTCTCGAGTTCGAATCTCGGTCAGGGCGAGTTACCTGGATAAGGTTTTTTTCCGGAGTTTTCCCTTATTCTGTGAGACGAATGTCGGGTAACTCTAAGCTCCATGGTCCCCGGACTCATTTGAGCACCATTTCATCCATTCCATTCATCGGCCGATATGACAACGTTGGAGGACGTGAATAAACAAAAAATACTTACTATAACACAAAGGTAGATAAATCAAGCTATTTATAATTAAAATAAATTGCAGAAAAAACTAGCAGCGACTAGTAGTAATCGAACTTAGAAAATAAGTTGGAGTGACAATAAAATCATAGAGGTGGTCAAAGATATGCTGAGTTAAACTGAACGTCTTTATTACTATGGTCGCTCCGGGTTTAAAGTGGGTACGCACAGGGAATTGCGGTTTTTTTAACATTCAAGTTTGTAACAAAAAGGTGTTGTTCTCTGCCGTCAACTGTTCACGAATTACTCTTAACTCAACCGTCATATCTTACGCTGCAACAGCAGCACTTAGCTAATATTTAGCACATAAATAAATCAACTAATTAAAGAAACTTGCTAAATAAGAGTTACAGAATATAATTCTGTGAGTAAAAGCTTACTAAAGAAGGTAAATATTTAGTAGGAAGCTCGTTGTTTAAAAAGAAAGTATATACTTAAAAGTGAACAGCACTTGCAACAAAATCATCCACTTGCCCTAAAACACTAAATGGCCTTTTCCTTTTCTTTTTTTACAGTTCCTCCTTGTTTAATTTCTGTTCTCGCATATGAAACGGTGTTCAGAGATACCGGTTGCTTCAGACGCCAGTTCAGTTACGTCTTTACGGCAGGGGTTGATATAACGTTGAAAGAAAACGTTGGACTCCTTTAATGCATTAGCACCTTTCGCCAGTTTTTAGAGGCTTTCTACACTTTAGCAATAGAAAGGACTCTGCTCTTCTAAATGGAGTGATATCCTGAATATATCGTATTAAGAAACATAACGAAAGCTCGTACTATACCGGGCAAAAGTTTTAAAACAAACCGCTGTCGTTTCTTGGAATGCAGCGAAAACCTGGATCACGTATAAGTTGTCTAAGAATGAACTACTAATTAGCAACAGGCAACATAAATTTCTAAGTTCCTTGGCTTCATTATTCAAATCCGTGTTTTGGAAAGTACGAGGGCTATCCAGAAAGTAGATTACGTTTTCGTCTGTTTCCGCTAGGGGCGGGGCTAGCGCGGCCATCTTGGGGTCAGAGCGTTGCGCAGCTCAGTCGGCATCTAGCCGTGCTAGTGAGAGGTTCGTGCTGTGCTCCGTTCAGATACTGTGACGGTTTGAAATGTCTGCGTTAATTGAAAATCCCGCGAGCTGCGAGGTGCGTGCAGTAATAAGGTTTCTGACTGCAAAAAACTGTAAACCGTGTAACGGGATTATATTTTCGTTCATCTTCAACTAATAAGAAGCAAGCCAACTTTTTGTAACATCCAAGTCGAGTTTTAATCTACTGAGAGTCGTGAGATCTTTTCTCAGGTGTGGATGCGGATTTTTGGTGAAAATAAAATTCAGATGAGTCCAATTTTGTAATATATTATTTAATTATATAATATGAACTATGATTCACTCTTATCTATTATAAATATTGAATAACACTTTTTGAATCTTATTAATTTTCCTTTTCAATTACAATCATCGTAACATCTTTCCTCCTTATCCAGCAAGACACAAGATTCTCACTTTTTCTAGATTATTGATTTTCTTGTCCCCATAGCAATTCCCACCTTATTTTGTGATTGGCCGATTCACTGACACGTCATCACACCACGTCACACCACGTCACACCACTACTACTTCGGCCAATCACACAACTACATATATTTTTATTTATATTTACAATTCCCACGAACACAAAAATACTGTTACAAATGCCCCTCTTCGAAATATATGGAAAATAACCAAATAAAGGAATTAACAATCTGTTTCCATATATTTCGAAGAACAGCCCCAATTAACAATTTCGTTTACACCAATATTACACAACACCAATACAACATACATAAAATATAATAATATACATACATTGGATGAAATATAATAAATGAACATTTAACAACAATAAATTAACATTAATTAAAATACAACAATATATTGATGTTTAACCATGTTTTATTTTTATTATTATTTAACACACACATAGTATATATTCAATATTGTTTCAATTACTGTCAAGGCTTTTATGTGTATAGGGATCAGTATCATTCACTTTAAATGTGTGTGTGTATTTGTTACACAGTCCAGGTTTTGAACTAAAGGCTTTTCTATTCTTTAATATACACAATTTCAACTGTTCTTTTCTCGCTTGGTCTGAATTGTATGTGTTTTCTAACTTTACTTGTAATATTCTCTGGAATTCTATTTCTTCCTCTACTTGGCTTCCGCCGTTCTTATCTTGTATTGTATATAATTGGCAACAATGCTGTTCAAGGTCAGTTACATTATTTTACAATCCCTCAATAATTAAATTCTTCCCACAATTTTCATTTTCATCGTATTCAATATTACCATTTTCTTGCAAAAGTATATCTTCCACAAAAAAAAACTTTCATTATTTATATTATCCATATTCTCTTCTTTTCTTCCATCTTCTTCCAATAATTTTATTACTAATAAATCATTTTCTGTCTTAACCTTCATTTCATGCATTTCGAAATTCAATACACTTTGCCATTCATATAATAAATCATTACCCACAATTACATCTCTTGCCAAATGTGGAATTACCAACGCAATGAAATTGAAATTCCATTCACCTATTCGGCCCTTAATTAATACTTTCATTGTTGGTTAGGTTGGTGCTATCGTTTATATTCGCATCATTCTCTGTGCTTTGTGTATTTTCGACTCTTTCATTTTGATTACTTCTTTCAAATCTCACACCCCTAAAATCTCTTTGATTTGCACTAAATAAACTAGTACCTCTACCCCTATTAAAATTACTTATTCGCTGATTATTTCCTCGATAAAATCTTACATGGTTTATTTGATCATTTCTTCCAATTCTCGTCGACTGATTGTTATGATAATTCCTTTGCACATTATTTTGAACTCCACTTCCTGTTCCGGGAATTACAGATTCATAAGTTCGTCTAGGATCATAACCTCTTCCTTCAAATCTTTGATTTCTCACGGGTGCCCCGCCCCAATTTAAACTCGTCCTATTATTCCTATTATTTGTAGGTTGTGATTCCTGTCGATTTCTTCCTCGCTCAATATGGACGTTATTATAGTTACCATCACAGGATGTAGTATCATTAATGAGGTTATGTGCTTCAAATTCGGATAATAATTCAATCATATCAGAGAAATCGATAGGCTTAGCCACAATTAAATGATTTCTGATATGTGGTGGATAATGACGTATTAGCATGTTGACAATTTCTGTCTCAGAAATTTCGGGATTGATCAACTTACTTTTGTTTGCTAATTTTAAGAAATATTCAGTCATAGAAATCCCTTTTTTAAACTCAAACCTACCCGTTGCTAATTCAACTTTTATTCTTCTTTGTCTCTCAGGTCCCCAAAATCTATTTATAAACAGATTTCTGAAAGTACTGTATGTTTCATGTGAAGCCAAAGTTAACCTTAACCACTCAAGAGCATTTTTCTTCAAACAGCGTTTTACTATTACCATCCGAAATTCATTGGGAATTCTCTTAATACGGAAATATTCTTCCAATTCCCTAAGAAATACTTTTGGATTATCACCTGATTCCTCATCAAAACTTGGTGGACTAATATCATTCAGTGAATAATGTACACATTCATTTTGACCTAGACTGTGGAGTTGTGTGTGTGAGGACATGTTCTGTGTGTTTCTGTGATAATTAATATCATTATCTGGACTCACAAAATCACTACATTCACTTACTACATCACTAGACTTCTGATGATTGCTTAATTCACCTGGTAAGTCACAATCGTTTATATTTGTAATTCTAGACATTTCTTTCCCGTTATTTACTTTTCTAGCCTGTAATGCAATTACAACTTGTGTCAATTTTCCTAAGTTATCCTTTTCTTTTTCAAAATGTTCTTTTACCTCTTTAATTTGCAAAATTACTTCTTCTTTTGCTTTACTTATCTCATCAATTTGTAACTTTATTTCCTCTTGGTGTATCTTACTTTCATCATGTTGTAATTGCATTTCAGAACAAATTACATTGATTCTTTGTTCTACTTTATCTCCTAATTCTTCTCTTTGTTTCTGTGTTATTTCTGCCTGTTGTATCCTAAATGTTTCTAACTCTTTGTTTAATTCCATTCTTATTTCTTGTTTCACAATGTCCTGACCTAACCTAGTTTCCTGAATTATCTCTCTCAACTCATTGACTTCCTTTCTATTCTCATCCTTATTAATCTCTATGATCTGCATGAGCCTTTCCATATTATCCCTACACTCTTTTCTCCCTTCTCTAATCTCCTGTGAAATTTCAGATTTTAATTCCTGTTTTAACTTCTGTAATAAATTAATTTCTAAGTTACTCACATTTTGTGCTAGTTCCTGTCTTACTCCTACATCTAAATCATTCATTTTCTTAGTTAAATCATTTACATTTTGTTCTATTTTAGAATCTAAATTACTCATTTCTGATTTTACATCTTTCATTCTAGAATCTAAATTACTCATTTCAGATTTAACATCTCCTATTTCTGATTTTAAATCATTTGCATTTTGTTCTATTTTAGAATCTAAATTACTCATTTCAGATTTAACATCTCCTATTTCTGATTTTAAATCATTTGCATTTTGTTCTATTTTAGAATCTAAATTACTTAACATTCTTGTTATTCTTTCCAACATTGACTCATTATCTATGCTTAATCTTGCATCCTCCCTATTCATTCCTACACTATCAGTAACTTCTCCTTCCACTATTATTTCTTTTCTACTCGCCATCTTTTTAACTATTTTCTGATTTCTTAACAACATAAATCTACTACTACTACTATTATTTTTTTTTTTTTTTTTTAATTTCACTCACTTAAACCAGTTCTCGTTTTCTTCTTTCTTCTCTCTTCTTTCTTCTTTCCTTTTAAATTCTCACGGAACTGCACGATGCTTTAATCTCCTCTTCTTTATCCTATTCGAGCCCCACACGTTGCTGCGCCATTTGTAACGGGATTATATTTTCGTTCATCTTCAACTAATAAGAAGCAAGCCAACTTTTTGTAACATCCAAGTCGAGTTTTAATCTACTGAGAGTCGTGAGATCTTTTCTCAGGTGTGGATGCGGATTTTTGGTGAAAATAAAATTCAGATGAGTCCAATTTTGTAATATATTATTTAATTATATAATATGAACTATGATTCACTCTTATCTATTATAAATATTGAATAACACTTTTTGAATCTTATTAATTTTCCTTTTCAATTACAATCATCGTAACATCTTTCCTCCTTATCCAGCAAGACACAAGATTCTCACTTTTTCTAGATTATTGATTTTCTTGTCCCCATAGCAATTCCCACCTTATTTTGTGATTGGCCGATTCACTGACACGTCATCACACCACGTCACACCACGTCACACCACTACTACTTCGGCCAATCACACAACTACATACATTTTTATTTATATTTACAATTCCCACGAACACAAAAATACTGTTACAACCGATAGAAATCTATCGGCAGCTTTGTGAAGTGTATGGGGATAACATTAAATCTGAAGGTGGAGTGCGTCAGTGGGTCATCAGATTTAAAAATGGCCGAACCAATGTTCACGACGAAGATCGAAGTGGGAGACCCAGCATAGTGACTGCCAAACTTGTCGAAAAAGTCGATGCTAAAGTCCGTGAAAATCGAAGGTTCACAATAACGGAACTTTCTTTAAGTTTCAGGCGACTGTTTTTTGGGACAGAAAAGGTGTGATTTTGGTGGACTTCCTGGAAAGAGGCACTACAATAAACTCTCAAAGGTATTGCCAAACTCTCCAAAAACTCAGAAGAGCCATTCAAAACAAGCGCAGAGGAATGTTGAGCTCTAAGATCTTGTTGATTCACGACAACGCCCGGCCCCACACGGCAAATGTCACTCGTGAAGTTCTTGATTCTTTTAAGTGGGAGTTGTTTCCTCATCCGCCGTACAGTCCCGACCTGGCACCGAGCGACTTCCACCTATTCCCAGCAATGAAGAAGTGGCTGGCTATGCAGCGTTTTGATGACGACGCACAGCTGCAAGAAGAGGTAACGAAGTGGTTGAAGGCGCAGGCGGCCGAATTTTTCGACGAAGGAATTTCCAAGCTCGTACATCGCTACGATAAATGCCTTAATTTGAATGGTGACTATGTCGAAAAGTAGTATTTGAGTGTGGCTTTCATCTATATATAATAAAATTTGTTTCCTATACTTTGTTTACTTTTTATTCCAAAACGTAATCTACTTTCTGGATAGCCCTCGTATAGGAAAGAGTTCTTTCACCTAATCGCTCACGTTGTATTTAACCGGCTTGACGAAACAGCAGTTGTCATCGACCCACATTCTCTTCGACAAACATTCGCAGCAAATCGACGACGTTGCTAAGAAACAAACCTATTTACGACCCAGGAATCCCAATTTTAACCGTGATATATAGTATCTTGCAGAACAAAACTGATCTATGATCCGATTAAGTTTTGGGAGTAGGGGAGAAGAACTGCTTTTAGTGTTGACCTATTCAAAAAGGCTAAATATTTCTAAAACATTTCAGTTAAAGGAAAATATTCCTTTTAAATTCGCATATCAGTGTTAGGTATTCTGATTATCATAGTTTTTAGAGTAAATATCGCTATTTATGTGAAATGTTAATAGTACTCTTACATCAAAAATGCTAATTAGTATTCTAGGTTTGATTGAGTTGTTAACTAGTTGTAAATTCTTTTCTAGTTTCTCTGCTGTTTGTTTAGTCTATTGCAATTAAGTAAGCCCAAAGTCACCGAGAGATGCGAGCTGATGTAAAAATTTAAACTAATGTATGTCATTAAATGAGACAAATAGCAAGGAATACTTCCAAAATAGTTTACTCCAAAAGATGGGTTGGACATTTATTGTGCCTTTTAATGAGATCTAAATTTTTGTTTAATAACTGTTTATCTTTTACTGTTTATTTTTTATGGTTTAAAGGTCATTGAGGATGAAGAAGACCTCTGAAGGTGTGAAGAGACTTCCAGAAATCAAGAATGTGTATTTCATTTGTCATGAAAATGTGTAAAATCAAACAATATTGTATTTGGCATTAATTAAAAGATCTTAATTTTGGAAACATGTTCCATGTAAAATGTACCCTGCCTGTGGTGGAAGTATTATCTTGAAAATCTTCAAGTCGTATACTTGAAAGGTGCTTCAGCACCAAGTTTGGTATTTAATCGTCTTTTCATTCCTGGATTAGCATTCACAGATACTCCCCCCCCCCCGGCCCACACACCCACTCACAGTGATAACATACATCGTTTTCTAAACAAGTCTTTTTATTCACGTTCAGTGGGATCCCAAAACTTGAATGTACTATGAGTCTTCAAAATCGGCTTCAAATAGAATTTTTCCCCTAATTATAGGTAGGAGAGGAAGTATAATTGAAAAGTGGGTTAAGCACCAAACTCGATATTTGGATTAAACAGTTTTTCAGGAAAAAGGCCCACACAAAACTATCCTTTATATAGAAAAGTTATTTTTTACCTTTCCTAGTAGCATTCACGGTCGAGCCATTCTTTATATGATGGAATGTAAAAAAGAACAAAACTATAACAGACTATAGCAAGCACTAAAATACTTGTATATCAATGCTTGTATGCTTGTATATTAATGCTCAATCCTAGCGCACTTTTCTCATTATTATTATAATATAGAAAATTTATCGAGCATTTTGATTTACTTAAGCGTGTTTCTTAAGATTTATATTAAAATACCACATCCTTAAGTACGTTCGTGACAAGCAAAATGTAAACTGTCTCTCAGTTCCTACACAAATAATGTAGTTTTGTTTAAAGTGAATGAATAAATGAATTCCTGTATATCCTTAGGTGAAACTTAGGGCCTTCTGAACCGTGCAACCTTGAGGCCCTAGGTTGAGGATCAGAGGTTTCTTGATCAGAGAGATTCCAGGATAAGGAATCAGCTCGACGCCAAAAGTGAAAGTACGACAGAGATGAGGTGATAAGAAAGATTATGATGGAGCAATCGATGGAATGCTGGTGGAGGAAACCTGAGGACCCGGAGAAAACACGTCCCAGCGCCATCTGTCCACCACAAATCTCCCTTTGCATTTGCCTTGGTGAGAGCCAAGTGATCTAACCACTCTGCCATGATGCATTTAAGTAACAAATTTATATTTAAAAGCTGTAATTTTTATACTTATTTTCCTACACGTGGTTACCAAGAAAACTGAGATAGGACTATATTTATTATCCTACCACTACTACAATATTATTTGCTTTCTACTAAAAGTGTATTTATATAAGGCAGAAGTGTAAGAAATCTATTTCTGATCAAATAAGTGGTGACTAAAACTGTTCTATATTATGTGTTCAATCACTTTTAACAGAACAATCTGCTGAGCATGCATCTATATCGCTTACACGCGGTGCAGTATATTAGCCATAGCCTTTATCATATTCTGACTTTGTGGGTTCGTAAAATTAAAAGTCCAATTCCACAAACTCAAAATGTTCTTTATTGCCACCGAATTACAGTTGGTAAACTTGCCTATTACATAGAATTACGTAGCGCACACAATTACAATCCACCAGTTCGTCTGTCACAGGTCCACTCCACACTCACTATTACGCAACTATCACAATTACGTAACACTCGCTACTCGGCAACTTGCCGCACAACAACTCTCTCTAGAGCTGACTAAGAACTCCTCTGATAGACGTACGCAGTCTTCCAGTCCGTTCGCTAGCACTGCGCTCTTCACGGCTGCTCGCCAAGAACTGAGAACTGCCTAAGTCGTCTAACGTGGCGCTTATATAGCCAGATCGCTGCACCTCGAAGCTTCGCGGCTCGGAACATCATCCCGATTGTTCCAGACGTCAGGGGGAGGGGAAAGAGACGGTACAGTGGCTCGTGCCGCTTTTCTAACCATCCGCTCAGTGAACACCACAAGATAAATGGGTAGGCGTGGTCTGAAGGCCTGCTGTCGCCCAACCAGCTGCCGGTTGGTTGTGCCTTCCGATAATTGGGTGACAATATTCTGCAGTTCTTAAAAATTTGAAGTAATTCAGGTCAGTCACTTTTTGTATTAATATGCTGGTTGTGCTCTTCTTTGATGTCATGAGAAATATATACAATGTTTATCATAATTATCAGGAAAAGCATTGGAAAACAAAGATTAATATGTATAATTTTCAGAATAGCTAGAAATTAAAATATATTGTGTAGAGTATTTCCTATGATTGTACACATTATGTTTGTTATTTTCGTTTTACTTACATTTTATATCCGTTCAAGATTAGTTTCATAGTCAACGTGTACTAAAGCCGTTTATGTATTCCGTTTCCTCAATTTATTATTTTTTATTAAGCAGAGTCTCGCAGGATTAGTATACCCAAAGGCAGCAGGTTACTAAAATGTTAACTTGTAATTACAAAGAAAGTAAGCGATGTCTCGATGGCAGCCAAACCGCGCCGCCGCACTCAATGGTGAGAGTAAGGAAATGTGAGTTGAAAGTGGCGATGACTAGGGGTTAACCAACACCTTCAGAACCCGGTGATTAGCATACCATTAACATGCGCGCACTCTACTGGTGACATCTGGGGGAACAGGAGGGTGTTAACGAGGGTCGTGACGGACAGAGCGAGTTGACACATCGGCCTTCTTCCCACCAATCGATACTTGCTGCACCCTTCCAACTCCATCACGAGTTGTCACCAACAGCTCAAGAGTTAGTTGCAGTAACCATTTTCACACAACATTTTCTCCTAGAATCAATAATATTTTCTCTCCTGAAGAGCATCTCTTCCAGCTACTTGACCTACTCTCAAATGATGATCGAATCGTTTACCACGTCTCGGATTTTTGCTTCCGGTACCCCTCAACAGTTTAACCTCTTAACATTCTACCAACCATTTGGATATTGTGATTTCATTTTAAACATTCTTATAAAATACGGCTGTTTTAAGAAAACGTTAACATATGCATATCTCACACGTCATAAGAAGTGTTAATTTAAATTAACATATTTTGAGTTTGGATACTGGCTTCGTGAATAAAAATATATTACAATGTATACTATATTAAAATGTATATAAGCATTTACAGAAATTTTCTTCATTGTTAATTAAGTTTCCAAAAATATAAAGTCAAGAAAGATGAATACAACTTTTTAGAGAAACCTCAGGTGTTTACTACTTAAGCGATTTACTATTATTATTTTGCGTGGCATTAGCCATTCCAGAAATTTATCGATTCACTGTCCTGTTAATTAAGAAAGTCAATTGATATAATTGTAATGTTAGGGAAATATGTAACAAAACCGTTTCTACGAACATTTATCTCAATTAGCATGAAGCAGATAGAGGTATGGCATTTAAAAAAAATATTTGTTCAAGAATGAGTACGGAAATTCATGTCAAAGCATACATAAGATCTTTTGATCCACAGGCTAGACTTTGTTTAACGTATGAGGTTATGTTCAGCAAACCTATACCCATATGAATTATGCGTGACTTTTCTGTTACATTTCTATATGCTCTTGCCGTCTCAGAAAGGACGAAACACTTGGGAAATACAGGATGAACATATATGAACAAAGTAGCAACGTTCCTTAGAGAAAAGGAACTAATGAATGAAAGCAGTTACATACGCGAAAGTGAGAGCACGGTTCAAAGTCCCTTTTTTCCCTATTGTATTAATGCGGCGAAAAATTAAATAGTAGAATTTTGCGCTGCTCTCGCTATGTGTTTACAATATTATTAGTTTCTTCACAATAAAGAAACTGAGCCAGATACGTAATAACCTTTTTATTTAGTATTTATTAGAGTTAAAACATATTCAGAATGTCACAAAAATATGTATACAATCTTTGAAACATTGTTTCTTAGCAACGAAATGAAATGCAAACACAATTTTTGTTGTATTCCTGTACCTGTTGAACATGTTCCCTTCTGCCAAAATACATTCCCAACAATACGTTTTTTATGCAAAACCCTACATGACTGTATTAACACTCACGCTGCCTTCCCTTTCTTCCCTTCAGCACATCTTCCGCAATTCCAGCGACTTCAAACTTGTCTTCAATTATTGTGACTCTTAACCTTGTTGTTCGTGACGGACCAACTTCAACCCACCCCCCTCCAAACCCAGCCGCCTTGGTATAGTATATGGTAGCGCGTGTGCCTCACCTTCAAGAGGTCTCGAGTGCGAATCTCGGCCTGTGTGAGTTATCTGGATAAGATTTATTCGGGGTTTTCCCTTATCCTGATGGACGAATGTCAGCTAACTCTAAGCTCTATTGACCCTGTGCTCATTTGAGGATCATTTCATCCATTTCACTCAACGTCCGATATGACTCAACGTTGGAGGACGTAAATTACACACACACACACACACACACACACACACACACACACACACACACACACACACACACACACACACAAAAAGCTTAACCGTCAAATTCGTTGGGTCTCCAACAGCATCCTATGTTTTCCAATAACAATTCAGTATCCAGGTACGTTCATCGAATTGTGCATATATATCATATTTGTTTATATCCATATGGACATATTAGGATTTCATCGTTCTTATGAACCATGAACAACAGAACTTGTACTTCTGTCTCATTTTGTTGCAGAGGAAATGTTGTAAATAGCATATCCGTCAATTTGAGATATTGTGTATGTAACTCTGTTCATAATATGCAAATAATTTCAAAGTAAGCAGCTGCCAAACCTTAACTATCTTAGCTATGATGTAAATTACAACCACTTTTATATAAGGTATGTAATTATCAAAACATGTCTGAAACTACATATAACAATTAACCAGGCGGCGAATAGCCCTTTTCAGTCAGGGTGTGTCCCACATCTCTTCCCACTAAAGGAGTCTGGCGTGCAGTACTCGGGATGTGAAAGTTCAGTGCCAAGATATATTTGGTTTTCGCAAACAAAAGCAGCAATTTCTCAATAAAGTAGCTCCTCCATTGGCCCTTCAGGGAACTACAGTGGCCAAGTTCACCCGGGCTAGGTCTCTCAGCGGAAGAAAGTCCCCACGCCAGTACCGGCAATTGAATCAAAGTCTACCATTTGAGAAATATCAGAACAATTTTTATAAAATACAAAAAGGAAAAGGCAATTTACATTATTTTACCTCATGAAGTTCCAATAATAGTCAACGGAAGTGAAAGCAGGGTTTCAGAACGGAAATATATGGGCCATATACCGAACGAAAGCTGTCAAAAGAGGAATGTACTAACCGAGAAATAAGGAAAGTTGCAAGAAATAGTTCTATGGTTTAAATTATAGGAAATCGCAAACAGAAATGGAAGTTTTGACACAATCGATACGTTCGGTCAAAACGGAGAAGATCGACGCTCTATAAATTATGCGGTGTTCTAAGTTCCATTCTGTACTGGATCTGAAAGACCGATTAGTTTTGCTCAGAGGCCTCCTTATAAGACCTGGGGTTCTTTTAGGCATCGTAAATCTATGACACGAGACTACCGAAGGAAGCTATGTTACCTATTTTACATATGAAACGATCTTTCGCCCTCAGCCGGGTTTGTACCGACGATCAGATGTTAGCACTTTACCCCTAAGCGACAGTGAACGATATGAAAAAAATATGCTGAGTTGAGAGTGAGATCGGGAAGTCCTAGGGTGCAAGCGATAAAGGAAACAGAAGATGAATTTAGCGAGGAATACGAACCTCCAAGTCAACAAGTAAAAAAGAAATGTATTGCTCACTTTCTTCTCGGGCAACAAGCCAGGGGAAAAGACGATTAGATATCGACGTTTCGGGAGTGTGCATCGCTCCCATCATCAGGATATTTATAAACTGTTATAACCACAAATGAAACACTGGATATAACACCAACATAAACAAAGAGTTTATGTTTTTGTCTTATTTTAAGAAATGTATTGTCAGAAGTAGAGACCGAGCTAGAGTCAAGCAAGAGTGAAATTTTATGCTTAGATTTACAACAAGATGATAACCATCTTTGCAATACTTGCCACATACATTCGCTATAGTTTGTAGTCAAGAGACTTATTGTGAATTGATACACTTTTCTGCACTCATTTCTGCAGTATGTACTTATCTAGGGGACATATTTCATTCCAACTTAAAATTGTTATCGATATTTCATGCAAAAGCACTTATTGAGATTTCCTAATTTCCCTTTTTGCCCCGCCCTCCCCGAAAAAAAAAATTGGTTCAGAGAAAATCCTTTCTGTGTGTATGTATATGACAAGAAAGCAGTTCCTAGGCACAAGTTAGGCTTAATACAAGAATGGTAATTCTAGGGTCAGCATTCTGCAAGTTGCGAAAACATGGTATTCAAGAAAATACCCTCACCCGAGATTACCTTCCTACGGAATCTTTTCCTAATAATTAGATTTTCTTGAAAAAGACTACATATTTATTATTCAAATAAAATAAACAAACTATTTTGTAACAAATATTTCTTTAAACTAGCATTCGCCTGAAAAGGATTTCAATGCTATCATCCCTCTGATCATCAGTATAATTCATTTAAATTACCATAATGCACAAAACTGACATAACAGCTGTAAAAATTCCATTTTCTCTCAGAATTTTGTCCCAATTTACTGTTAATGTATTATTTATTGTTAATTTATTGTTATTGTACATAAGGCTAATATTAATTCTTCATGCGACTAATATTTATATCAGCATCTGTGTGGTTTAGTACATCTTGAACTGTTCCTTATAGGCAATGCAGAAATTCTAATGCTTTTATCTCGGATGCGGGCCGCCTCCTCTTCTTTCCGTCTTGGAGTGTGGGAGTGTGTGTGTGTGTGGGAGTGTGTGTGTGGGAGTGTGTGTGTGGGAGTGTGGGAGTGTGTGTGTGTGGGAGTGTGGGAGTGTGGGAGTGTGTGGGAGAGTGTGGGAGTGTGGGAGTGTGGGAGTGTGTGGGAGAGTGTGTGTGTGTGGGAGAGTGTGTGTGTGCGTGCGTGCGTGTGTGCGTGCGTGCGTGTGTGCGTGCGTGTGTGTGTGTGTGTGTGTGTGTGTGTGTGTGTGTGTGTGTGTGTGTGTGTGTGTGTGTGTGTGTGTGTGTGTGTGTGTGTGTGTGTGGTGTTTTAGGGCCCGTCGACAACAAGGTCATTTGGGCCTTTCCGTCTTGGAAACTTATTTAAAATCTCTCTTGGTGTTTTAGTGTATTCTATCCATTGTAAATGACCTTTCCAGTTGTTTCTATTGGCCAAAATATGTTCTTTTAATCTAAAAATGCTTTGTCGTAGTACCATACCTTTAATCCATTTTTCTATATTGAGCGGACATCTCTTAGGAGTGTCCTTTCAGCTGTTCCTACTGCATTTTCCTGTTTTTTTTTACAGTATCCAAGCCTCGAAACCACAGGGAATCATGTTATCACTATAAATTTATAAGTTTTTTTGTAATTTTTTTACTTTTGTTTTAATTCAAAAACCTTGTTATACTAAGCAGATAAGTTTATACCAGTTTAATTTTAATTTTCAATTGTCACTTAACTTGCATGTACTATTATAACGTATTTAATTAACTATACTTAAGCTTCATTTCGTATTTTTGTACCTGTCATGTCATTTGAAGACCAATGCAGAAAAAAAATCTTTTTTGTATGCTAGTGGGACCTGTTGTAACGAGAAAACTATTGGATGAATTTCTGTGTGTTTGAAATGTGCCACTTTAAGTAAACCTGCATAAAATGGTTTTTAATGGCACTCAAATACAAATATTCATAGCAAGCTTTTCAGAAAATTATAGATAACCAGATTTTATAAGTATAGTATGTATTTTCTAACTCGTATTCTTATTTACGGCATCTAGATTGAAGAAAAATGAGCAACACCCGCTAAGAGGTATTTTATTTTTTAAAAGGAATGAATCTACATTTCACATTATTCAGACGCGTGCCGTTATGTAAAATATTTTCACAAGAGTTGTATTCCCTTTGAAATGATTTTAACTTATAAATTTATCTATGTATAACAAATAGTACAGGAGCTTGTGCTACTTTTAACAACGTATATTAGAGACATTAATGAGACTCTCCTGCTAGTTTATGCTGCTTACGTTTTTAGCAAATACCTTTTAACCATATTATTTATAAAGTACTCCTACTTTCATAATTTCAAACAAATAAATAACCTACATCAAAGAGGCTGAGAAACATAGATATTCCATCTCAATCACAGTCTTCGAGAGTGCCGAGCTGTTTATTGACAATTTGCAGAAAAGTCTCAGTGGAATAGAAAAAATATACCTTTTTTTATCAATGACAGCTCGTCGCTAATACGCAGAGCTCGCCATTCAAATAAAAAACCCATTTTAGAGCTTCTGTATATTCCATTTGTCCGGTTTTATTTCTTTTAAAAATATTTGATATGCAATACAGTTTCAAATGCTTTAATTAATTTTCCGCGAAATGGTAGACTGCTATGGGTGAAAATAAGCTTATGTTGAAATGAAAACATGAAATGTTTATATTCAATTGGTGCCAACGGAACAGCACAAACAGGCGAAACTGTTCAGGTTTTCGATTTAGTCGCATAGCGAAATTATCTCTATAAAAGCAAACGGAATCTTAAGCAGTCATCTGGCAGGAATGCAATCACGCAAATGGAGATGCGGTTTCTTCAAACAAGACCCAGCTGGCGCGAGTCGTACTATGTGAAACGAAATATGCAAACAAAAGAGAAGGGGACGCATTTGCAAACACGGTACACAGTTTAAATACACACGCGGGTTTCAACTACAAACCATACAAAGCCAAACAGGTACGTGTGGGGCAGGACGGAGTTATACAACATGGGAATCCACCGCAAGCACCACTACTGGCAAACGTTTGCTGACTTTAATCAAGCATATCTAACGAGTCTTTCGCAAACAGACAGCTACACATAACTTTAAACCTGGATTTCTCGCTTAAGCTGCAAATTTAACTTCCGTTACAGGGAAGCAGCAGCACTGTGTACTATTTTACAAATCATACTGATGTCTCTTTGTTTACATATATTTTGACATAGGTCAGTTAAACGAATGCAATTTAACGGAACATTTCAAACTCCTCCGGGTGAAGATCAGAGCACTTTCGAAATCGTAACCTGCATTATGTGGTTGCACGTAGTCTTAAGTTACACAGCTTTTTAATTCTAGGAAAACTGTATGGGCCATAAACTTGTGGTGTTTTAATTTACCTGACTTTCTTCGAATATTTACGCCGTAATCTCTATATTAACAAATAATTTTATATCGTGGTTGATAATTTTTAACTATCTCCCCAATAATACTTCGAGTATATACTTCTCCTTCATAAGGAAACGAATGCAACCATAGGAACAGCGTACACTCTACGAGCTGGCAGAGAGGTGAAGATGGGAATTCATATGCAAACTTCTCCAAAAAACAAAAGAGTCGAATCTGCAGCATTTCTTCAAAGTTCCAGCGCAGCAGCGCCACCTATGTCATGGCCTCAGTCCTATGACGCTTCCCATGTCTTTACCGCTCCACTCGCCATTGTCTGCCGAGATTATTACTTTACGCTGAGAGCAATGAAGCAATTATCTTGTTTACAGTACTTAAGGAAAGGCTACACTGAAAATTCCAACGTCTGTAATAATAAAGCTGTCATTAAGAAAATTTAGCCACATAATTGGAATATCATTTTAAACTTGCATGCAAATTTTCATCTTTCCGCACCAAATAGTTCATTAATTATTAATTATTTTTGTGTAAATATTGTAAACATTAAAAATGTTCCACGCGTCAAAATATTTAGTTAAATTGAGTTTTTGTTTTCGGCTAGTACAGAGCAATTTTAAAAGACCTGCACTGTTATTTTTTTAATATTTCTGTAGCATTTGTTCTAAAATATTTTACATGTGTTAGCTCTCAAAATTTTGAGAATATTAACTAAAAGAGAAAATTCCATGATTTTCAACATTTTCGACGAAATTTCAGTGTAGCCTTTCAGTATAGGGACAAGCCGAGAGGAACACCAGCTCCCATACCATCAGTGTTCTACTGAGGACGCTCCTCTGTCTTACTTCGTGTCATTTTGGTCTCATTACAGTGGTAACAAGTCTCAAGGCGACACAACCTAAGGAATATCAGCCGGTACTGGACCTTGTGTTGAACAACCACTACACAGGACAGGAAAAGTGTGCACAGTATTGACACACGTCGAGACTCAGCACTTCAAGAGAATTCTCAGCCAGTTCCAACCACAGCCCTGCCGTCTGAATTCATTCCCCACAACAACAAATAAATCTCTCTTCAGTTATCGAAAACATCGTTACCATAAAATTCCCGCAAACCAGCCTCTTCACTTTTAAGAAAACAGTGTAACACTGCGAAGCATGTCTTCCAGCCACTCAGTGAAAATTTTCCGCACTCTCTCCCCTATCACTACTCATCTGACATACCCTTTTTCAAAGAAAAATGCACGTGTGTTGGACTTGAATTCAAACAAAAATTGACTCACCTAGCAGGGGTGTAAACATAGATATCAAGGAGGTCCTGCAAAAGTAACATTAAGAACACAGGAGAAAAAGTTTAAAAGCATTGGTGAGTTACTATGAAACCTACAGCGTTATTTCTTGATGAAAAATTTTACCAATCAATTATAATGCTCCTTGTAGTTAACTGTTAACCTCGTGTCAAATTCACTGAAGGAAGGAGTACATGGCAGTAATAACATTCTTCGTTAAATGGCTAGCTGGAACATAGGTGATCCAGTGATCTAAGAGGGGGTCAAGTATGATACATTTTCGAAATCCAGAGAACCTAAGATCAAGCGCAAGTTGATATTACTTACTGTTTAATTCTTGCTTTGTAGATGCAATTATCTGGAATCTCTAGGAAAGGCTCTGAATTCGTCACTTTTAAAAAGTATTTTCAACATCTTTTCCTAATATGTTGTGTTCATAACCTCGAAAGTAATTCTCCATCAATAGAAAAAATGAAGGTGTCACTATCCTGATATTAAACACGTTAGCCCTTAAGCCTCTATCCCTAAGTTACGCAATTCAGATTATATAAAATATAGACTGAAAATAGGTAATTCGACTATAAGAACAATTTCGAATTTACAGTATTGGACGATGAGAAATGTTCTGCATTGCAGTATTCAACAAAATTGCAATTCGAAGTGAGTGCCACACAGCTTACCAAGATAGCCTCAGTAAATAAATGTGCTATTTCATAAACTATCAAAATAAGTAATTAGTTTCTCTAGGACAACACAAAATTGCAATGACATTATCCAAAGCTTTAAAAAAATGACAGCTTTTGTAAAACATCTACTTCTTTCTCAATAGAAGAATATGAATTGTAAGTTCTAAGTCATGACTAAACTATATCCTTAAACTAAAATGTGTCCGAAGGGCCTGAAGTATTCAGTAACAATAATAACAAATGGTGTAAGAATAATCTGTTGAAGGAGTTATGGTTCCTTAGCAGGCTTATAACTATGCCGGTGTAAAATATCCAGCTTTATTTGAAAGTATCTTTAAAGCATCCAGAACGGTTACACTCGTATCTCAAAATATGCAAATGTGGCTTGTCTTACGGTGCAAACGATGTCGTACCTTCTGGACCTCATACTCGTTCCTAAAAATAAAGAAGACTTTTATGTACATTGCAGAACTCAGCGAAATATCAAGTGGCCCGCCTCTGTATAGAATGGTGATAACGTGTCACGTTCAAGAGTCCCGCTTTCGAACCTTGGTCAGAACGAATTTTTCTGGTATTTTCTTTCATTCGGAAACATTAATGTCTGGCAGCTCGAAACACTATATACCTCGGGCTCATTTGTGCATCATTTCATCCATTTGAATCATCGTCCGATATGACTTAACTTTGGAGGATGTAAATTAAAGAATGAAAAAAAATCAACTACCCATTTAAGCATTTCCATTGTTTTCTAGTTTTATAGCCATTCTCCTCATCCAGAACGGCTCGATGGTGATTGTGGTCCCCTCCATTTTAAACTTCCCATTCCTCCTTTCTGCATCCACCACAGCGAGGCACTATTCC
Organism: Mantis religiosa; assembly: GCA_030765055.1. Classification (NCBI taxonomy): domain Eukaryota; kingdom Metazoa; phylum Arthropoda; class Insecta; order Mantodea; family Mantidae; genus Mantis; species Mantis religiosa. Next base: position 746,142 of record JAUKNK010000034.1, on the reverse strand, counting down.
ACTCTTATTATTCCATACTGCTTTTGACGTAAAGGGTACACGAAACATGTTTAAAAGATAATGACTGCTTATTCCACATTTTTATCACCTCTTTACCAATGTCGGTTAATTAGCTTTCAATAGTCGTTCTCTTTCCGTACATATATTCAAAATTGACTTCACCAAAACGGCACGCCACTAAATAATACAAAGAGAAACGGAAACAGTAAGTGGAAGCAGTTCAGCAACTAATGCACTATGGTAATATTTTATTGTATTTAATTGTCTTGATAACAATGTTCAACTGCTGTTATCTGTTGCAATCTGCAACATTCGTCACCGAGAAAGTTTACCCGGGTCAAGGTGGGGTTGGAAATGACCTCTGTTTATGCATTCCTGATTGCACTATACCACAATAAAATAGTATCATTTGAAGGCATTTGTGGAGATTTATGCCGTGAATTTGGATATTCAAGGGAAAATATAACTCACATTCTTTTAAAATCTTTTAGACCTAAAGCGAATGTTTACAATGTAACAGAATGATTTGAAGAAATCGCTTTTCCATAAAAGAAACGTTTTAACGGCAATGAAATGACAGAAGAAAAATCAATTATCGATCTAATAATACTATACTGACTTACTACATCATATTTAGAATACTGAAAAATCCTTCTATTTGAAAATTAAATCTGAGAATGCTCTTTGATTTAACGAAAAAAGCGAGTTAATTGGGGAACTTAATGTCTCTCCGAAATTAATAGCTCTGTTGGTTAGAGCAATGACATAGAAATGTGAATATTTGTGACTGAAATTTCGGCTAAGTGATTGGATCAATTTTCAGTGTCGCCATACTTTTCTAGCTAAAATAGTGTTTGGTTATATACTGTATTTGCGTAATTTCAACAAATTAACGTGAATATAGAATTATGCTGCATAAGAGAGTGACAATAGTTTTAGAATTTCTGTTAAAATTATAAAATGTAGTTATAAATATAACCGTGACTGAGCCGTTTCCTTTGCTTTGATGCAAAGATGATTTTAATGAAGATACATTTCAGTCAAAATGTACACCTTTGTAATTATCTTTACCCGATTCTAGTAACAAATTCAAATTCTACTATATAGCGCAAATAGGTATGTACTCGAGATTAAAGTTATACTCATGACATAAAATCACTCTAATCTCTCTTATTCGTATTCATCGTTATATTAAAGAAAAAAGAACAGATATCTAAGATAGTGTTGAAATAATTTCAAAATAGCTGCTGTGATCCGTTTAAATTCTATCGCAACTTAAGCAGTAGACTTTGAAATGCTCTTATGGATCTTCCGGGCTTAAACTAGCACACTGCTCCAGTTTTAAAAAGTTATATCATTTGAGGCTCTTGAGTACAGGCAAATTTGCCCTTTTTGTTATTATTATTACATTAATTATTGAAAATATTTGATTCATATATTGATCATGGCTAACAAATGCTAACAGATGTAAAATACTTTGTTACACATATTTTTAACTGTTTGGTTAGCTGAAAAATCCGAAAGCTTAATATGCACATAAATATCCTGTAAATATATTTATTCCCTGTTATTTTTTGTGCCACTATCTTGAATTCTGTTTACTTCGTGATGCTAACTTTAGCGCAGCCCTCTCTGGAAGAATTCTTGGTGAACACAGTCAGTTACTGCCAGAAGCCCCTAGAAACTTGGAGGGAAAATGAAAAGAATATATAAGGGGGAAGACAAAGCAGAGAAAGAGAATTAGGGAGAAGTAGAAGGGAGGGGGAGCTGGTAAGGAAGGAATCAATATCGTTAGGAACGGAAGTGAGAGAAACTGCGCCATACCGCCCTGACATGTAGAATGCTGGTGACAAAAGAAGTGGCTTTTAATGCCTTGACATCGGATTCAACAGTTGGTATATCGAGGTGGAGACAGTTTACCACATATCGTCATTGTAAGATTTATAGTCTATAACATATATTTACTTGTCGCTATTTAAAGCCAAATTTGGGCCGGGGGCAAAATAAACGTAATGATTTTTACTTTCTTATACATTTAAACCAAATACTTCATTTATATATCTCCAGTGAAGCATCTGATATTCTGCGGTTACATGAATCCCTCTACGTCTCTTCTATAAACTATTAAAGCAAAGCTTACCATTCTATCTATACTACTATTATTTAAGTCAACTGTTGGAAATTACTCATTTCTTCACACTAGCCGTATATAGGCTAAGTTGACTCTACCTATCTATACTCCTTAATCAAGATAACACTTCGCTTTCGGTATAGAGAGGATTTGGTAGGTAAAGAGATATTTAACGCCTTTAAAATGTCATGGTAGTTACATGCATAGCGATTACCAATTGCAAAGAAAAGTATTTTAAAATCGAAAGCAATTAAAAGGCACATCTCGGAAATGGTTAACCACAAAACATCTATTGTACACAATATTGTGCATTTACACAAGATCAGTAAGACTTTGACCTTCATAGAGTTTACTAATTATACAAAAGTTATTTGCAACAAAGTTCTTTATAGGCCATTCCTGGAAAATTGAAGATATATAATTTTTCTGTAATGCAAATATCTCTAACGAGTGATACTTTAATGAAAAGCTTTAGAACTATTCTTTTGGGAAAAGCAAGACAAAGGAAGAACTTTCCACATGAATGATTGCTTGAACTGGAAGATTTTCTTAAAAATTTTGGGGGATATTCCTAAGATACTTAATTTAAATATATAGTTTAATTTTCAACCAGATTTTGGTATTACAGATTTCCTATATACACAAGTAGGTACATGTTTTCTATAAATTCTACTTTAAGGTTCCAGTATAATTAAGGTATAATTATAATAATTATAATAGTATAATTAATATAATTGTTTTATATTTTTAATGCAATTCTTCCTGCATTTATCAAGGACAAATAGACGAAATATAAAGAGTAACAGTCAGCAATCTTTAACTGTCTCAAGCCTCCTATAACCTATACAGTCACATTTTGGGCAACAGTAACATTGACCTATTTTTGCTTTTTGTGCTTTCTTATTTTCATTCTCCAACGTTAAGTAAAATCGAATGACGAATAAAATTCGCGAACTTATGCTCAAATGAGCGCATAGATTTTAGAGTTACCCAAAATTCATTTTTCGGATGAAGGAAAAACTCGGGATGAAGTCTTATCCAGATAACTCACCTGACCGAGATTCGAACTAATAGGCTCTTAAACGTGACGCTGACAACTACCACCTATCTACAGAGGCAGGATTTTGTGCTTTAAACACAAGAAATACGCAAACACAGATGAGACTTTGAGACTTTTATGGGTAAGTACATTTTCTTTTGAGACATGGTTCAACAGTTTACTGGATTAAACTAAGTTAGGTGTACCTAGGTTTGGGACACGCTGCCCTTTACGTAAGCTTGTGTTGTCACTGAGATGCCTTGCTGTTAGTTTCTGCCGTCGGCGCTGTATAGCGGCTGGGCGATACTCCGCTAATGGACTTTGAAGCCTTAGCAAGCCACACAACAAAACTGGCGGTCGGTAAAGCGGTGCTTACTATTTGGCGGTATTTGTGGAGTACTGCCCAATTACTCAAGTTCTTCGTCTTCCTAACTCTAACCTATTAAGTTTTACCTCCAAAAACTAGCCGTTAGTGAAGCAGGGAATGAAACAAGATTTCGTTACACTATTTCGTTTAGTAGGCCAACGATATAAACCAAAATGTTTCTTATAGTGCAATGCGTTTCCAACCCACACGGAGGACTAATGCATCCATACACGTAAGAACGTAAGAACCTTCCAGCCAATGTGCGCTCTCAGTGGTGCTTTCTTAACCAATCGGAATCCAACTTAATTGAAAACTCTTTACCAAGTAGGTAAAGAGAAAGGAGATTGCATTACACTAACACTTCAATACCAAGTTTTCGATGCTAAGTTAATAGACCTACTAAACCGAAATTAGGAAACGGTCTGCACCTAGGCGTATATGTATAAACAGCATAACTTAACAATGAAAAGCCATTTAAAACTTGATATTTAAGTTCTCCATTTTCTTAAGGTAAGACACGGATGTTTTCATTGCAAATTAACTTTATATGGGAATTATTTCGAAAGTTTCTGTTTTCTCAAGAATCCTTGTATCGATTTTGAGCAAACCACCATAAGTTTAAGAAACTTTCACGGCTTATCATACATTTTTGGAAGTACTTCCGAATTCCCCTTTATTCTGGATGACTTTTACATATCTGTTAACCTTAAGAGATAGATAAAATCTTATCGTACAAAGCACGTAAAGTTGTTAAGGCACACAATTTATATCGAAAGAGTTTGGTGGGGATAACCATTTTTGAGATATTTTGTAATTTGTTTATATGTTAAAATATTTATATTTTTCCCAAACAGGAAGTCATTCGCTTTTATGTCCTGGCCATGAAAAGAGAATGAATTAGTTAATACATAGTGAACAGCTCTTAAAGTATTTGAATATCGCTTAGTTTGTACTTCCTTATCTTCATCATAGACACAAGGAAATATATAAAAAGTTAAATAAAAATATATAAATCTTTGTCCACAAACATTTAAGTTGATCTAACTATAGAAGTAAGGGTTTGCAAGAATTTGTTGTAAAGTGAGTAGAGAAGGTCATATGAATGCAATATTTCTTAAATATTTCAACTAGTTATCTTGTAAACCTATACCCATGCATTTTCTTGTTCACTTCTGTTGGTTTGTACAAACTGTAAACATGGTAACATTTGGTGATATACGAATTCAAGACGTATTACGATTCTTTCTTGCTTTAATATACATGATAATGATACACAAGCCACAGTTGTCATACTAAACATGCAAAAAAATGAGCTTTCTCATATTGTATCTTAACCAATATCTTTTTCACTTCAGATTTGTTCGGGCAGTTGAAGTGAGTTTTTACAATTACTCACGCTCTTTGGTCTCAAAATAATAATAATAATAGTAATAATAATAGTAATAATAGTAATAATAGTAATAATAGTAATAATAGTAATAATAGTAATAATAGTAATAATAGTAATAATAGTAATAATAGTAATAATAGTAATAATAATAATAATAATAATAATAATAATAATAATAATAATAATAATAATAATAATAATAATAATAATAATAATAATAATAATAATAATAATAATAATAATAATAATAATAATAATAATAATAATAATAATAATAATAATAATAATAATAATAATAATAATAATAATAATAATAATAATAATAATAATAATAATAATAATAATAATAATAATAATAATAATAATAATAATAATAATAATAATAATAATAATAATAATAATAATAATAATAATAATAATAATAATAATAATAATAATAATCATAATCATAATCATAATCATAATCATAATCATAATCATAATCATAATCATAATCATAATAATAATAATAATAATAATAATAATAATAATAATAATAATAATAATAATAATAATAATAATAATAATAATAATAATAATAATAATAATAATAATAATAATAATAATAATAATAATAATAATAATAATAATAATAATAATAATAATAATAATAATAATAATAATAATAATAATAATAATAATAATAATAATAATAATAATAATAATAATAATAATAATAATAATAATAATAATAATAATAATAATAATAATAATAATAATAATAATAATAATAATAATAATAATAATAATAATAATAATAATAATAATAATAATAATAATAATAATAATAATAATAATAATAATAATAATAATAATAATAATAATAATAATAATAATAATAATAATAATAATAATAATAATAATAATAATAATAATAATAATAATAATAATAATAATAATAATAATAATAATAATAATAATAATAATAATAATAATAATAATAATAATAATAATAATAATAATAATAATAATAATAATAATAATAATAATAATAATAATAATAATAATAATAATAATAATAATAATAATAATAATTGTAATATAATTTAGGAATAATTGAACCGTAAGATTAACCATTTTATAATGAAATAATACGCATACAGATAAATTATTGCAATAAATAATGTTTATATATTAACATCAGTGCAAAGCGTAAAAACAAGATTTAAACGTTTTTCGTCCCTTTTTGCATTTTGTCGTAGTGGTGTCGAAAGGTTTTTCGCTGTCGACTTGGCACTCCATTGTATTAACTTGGAAATTACAAACAATATGTAGGAAATAAAAAGCTCAACACACTGCTTAGCGGAGCACATAATTGTCTATGGGAAAACATAAAACGCATTGTGGAAACGTTTATAGTTATGGTCTGACCCATTAATTATATAATTATTGTGACATACAACCTGGATAATTATTATCATAACAGGCATTTGTTAGCCTCAGTTATATTACTGGAAACCATCAGTATGCACAGCGTGTAAACATAAAATGAGGTTAGGAGTAAAAATTAAAGTGAATATGTGGCTAGTATTTAAGGTATTTTAAACAATGCAGTATATTTATGCATATTTACAAATTTATAAATGACCAGTAGATATATTTAAGTGGCTATGACATTTACATCTGCGTGTTTTGTCATATTATAAATATTTCTTTTCTTTGCGTTTCCCCATCAAATTGGTTATTCTGATGATCACTTACTGACCCCTTTGTCAGCTGCTGTAAATGTTTATTATTCTCATTCCCGATTTTCCTTTAAGTACCCTCAAAATATTGTGAATATTTTCGAAAAATGAAAACTCATTTTTGTCAAAACCTCTTCACTAAAACTCTTCACTATTAGCTTTAAATACCTATTATGCATTTTACGCTCAGGGTCTCTTGAAGCTTTAACAAGAGGCAGTTTAAATTGCAAAGAATATGTGCTAATGTACACGCTTAGGCTTTCACGGCCGGCGTTAATCCAATAGAATGTATTTCCCGGGTTTGTGGGCCGTGGTCCAGAGGATGCAAATTCTCCTTACGTTTCATTCATATCACCGAAGAGCATCTTCAGCTCGCAGATATGGTTACCCAGCTAGAATCCTCTGAAGATGCTCGTCGGAGATATGAGCGAAACGTCAGGATAATTTACATCCTCTGTACCACGGCCCAAGCCCGGAGAATACATTCAATTGAATGTGTGCTAATGCTTAATTTTAATGCATCTTGTTTAACTAATTTTTTCCTAAACCTTTGTGTAAAATATATACCACACAATGTAGTATATAAGCATTTGTGTTCAGATATTCAAGATGAAGTAAGATTTATTTTTTAAACTACTTTCTACTACACAAGGTGATAAAGTTATTTAGATCACTCAGGGCATTAAATAAGCTATATTTGAGGATTTATGTTTGTTATAAAAGAATCAGACTAGTAAATAAATTGTCTATGCGAGGTTTTATATTGATATTGGAATTGTATCAAAGTATTTTAATTTTCTCAAAATTAAGATTTCTGCATCTATGGATTAGGTAGCACAATGAACGTAAATTTCTTTGCTCAAAAAGTAATATCACCTATAACGTGCTTAAAATATTAAGAAAACATATGCAAACTGAAGGACTTTAAATTTGACTTAAATTACGTTTAATATTGAAGTTTTATTAACCACATATCTACGTCCTTGTTAAAGTACTTAACTAAAATACTGGCTTTTTAAAATAATGTTTAACATCGTAAATATAAAGAAAAATGTCAAATTTAGTATTTCACATTATGTCATTTTATGTCAGTTTGGAAGGAAATAAAAAGTTTACAGGTGAAGAAGACCCAAACTCTGAGAGTTGCATTTACTTCAGTAAGAATTTATATTATACATAATATATAATTTCAGATAGCAAACCACAAGGATTTAATATGGCTGTTTGGTTTAGCTTATGCTTTCTCATAATCCAGGAAACTTGAACGAAACTGATTTCAATTTATTTGTTTTTTAATTATTCAATTAACTATGATAAATTAGGGTATTTGTATTTATAAAGCTGCAGCCAAGTAAGAAATGTTATCAGCGATTCACGATAAGTTCTAAGAGTAAGTTTAGCACTTAAGAGGGATTTAAAGGTGCTGCTTCAATGATATTAAGTATTAAATTATTAATGGTCTTTAACTCAAATCACTTCAAGACATCCATGATACTCCTTCAATCAGTATGCCTGTTTATTAAGAAATAGTGGAATTGATTAAAGTTCATCGGCTTTTCAAAAATATGTTATCAACACTAAAGAAACCGAGAAAGGTGGTTCCGGGGTTCATAATTGCGTGTCCTGTTTTCGATTATCGGCAACCATCAACTCTGACCACGAGTTCTTTTATATTTCCCCCTAATCGATAGGGAACATATTCAGCCACGCTGGTTCCTCTTCTGGCACTACATTTGTATCCTTCATTGCCTGTACCCATAATTTTCTCCACTGCCACATATCTATCTCAGATTTGAAGGACCAGACGTCGGTGTTCGACGTGTTGCGGCCTAGCGGTGGAGGCGCGCGTTGTGTTGTGTTCCTACCGTCATTGGGACGAACATCACCCTCTTTGAGCTACTTCCTTTAAGGGACCCCTAAGGGGACTAGAGCAGTGTCGGATGTGTCCAATCTGCAATCATTAGATACCGTAATCACCATTGTGCTTTCTGAATACGGTTACCGTTTGGTAGCGTGTCAGCGAACCCGGGATCCAGGACCGCGTGTAGGCCAATGTCGCACTTTGTGGTTATGACGTTACCAATGGGATCGGGGTGGTATTGGAAAGATCCAAAGTGTAACATATCCGAAAAAGAATGGCTTCAAAGTTCGATTTTACTAAGGCCTTTCATTAATATAACTTCCCCTCATGCTCACGCTCATGCTTTAGCATACTAATATTTTATTTCGATATCCTGACTAGCTTCTTATGAAACCTGTCAATTGTACGAAAATATGCCATTCTCAGGAAAAACCTCTCAGTGCAAAAATGTAGAAAAACTACTTTCGCACATTTGCAAAGTAAGACAGCACATGACGTAGAAAGACAGCTGGCATTCTACTAGTGGTACCAATTTGTAACGTTAAACGTTCTCTAAAACTAGAATAAGGTATACATTTGTGTTCCAAACTGTGTAGAGGTCCTTTAACTTTTTTTAAAGAAGATACTGCAATCAGTAACACAATTCAAAAAACAAAGTTTAAAAGTTTTTTGCCAGTGGTGCTGTTTACTCCCCCGATAAGTCATGAGACCTCTTTATTTCTTTACTGAGATATCACGGCATTGTTTAAATAATGAAATCTTGATATTCTAATTTAATTACAAAATTTATTTACCTCGAGGTTCAGTAAATTCTTCATTACCATATTTGTATATTTCCATAAATTCATTGACTTATGTCTACTTAGTTGCCACCTTATACATTATATTCAGAGACATTACTATATTTCTGAAAGTCTTTAATTCCGGAGTAAAAGATATTTAATTTTTTTTTTCATGATTAACATTATTTTTAGATCTGACCTCCATATATAGAAAAGTATCCCGTATAACTGGGAAACATAATAAAATGTTTCTTGGCATTGCATAATATATATGATGGCGCAACAGTCAGTTTTCTCACACATTAAGACATAACAAGTGTATATATTTTTAACTGTAACATGTAATAAATGGAAATAATTTTAAATTGTTGGCAACACAGACATAAATACATTCAATTTTGTTCAAACTGTCCGCCTTCTTACTCAACACGTTTCAGGCAATATCTTACAACTCATTCATAAATGAAGGTTTATCTCATATTTTAATGTACTTTAAACACACATTCTCACTTCATGTACATTTCTTGGCGATACGGAGAACAGAATATTCTTAAGAATCCTCCACAGAATAAAGTTGCATGGTGTCAAATCAGAGGAATGTGGTGGTTAATCTGAAGTCCCACGGCTTCCACTCTAATCTCTGAATGTGTTATGGAAAACGTTTTGAAGTTCAATCCAAAATGGGGTGGAGATCCATTTTGTTCAAAATGGAATTCAGAATGTGGTTGTCTTGTACACCAGGTAATGCAAATATCCTCAGACAATAACACCTGGAGAATTTAAATCTCTCTATTTTAACTCGTGTACTTTTCTGTCGGACCAGTAAACACAATTATGGTGATTAACCTGTCCATTTAGTTTGAAACTTGCCACACCTGTCCATAAAATCGACTGCCAAAAATTAGGTTCTGCTTCGTTGCATACTAAACAAAAACTCGCGGAACTAAAGTCGTCGGTCGTAGTCATCTTCATGTAAAGCGTGAAGTAAATAGGGGCTAAAAGGTTTTAATTTTAGGTTTCTTAGGTTTCTCTACAGATTCATTCGAGATATGTCCATTTACACAGAGGCCTTCCCAGTTCACTCGTGAGGACTTGCTCCTAATGCCTAAGCAGCAACCTGGGAAATTTCTTCACATCAGGAATTACGTGGTCGACCGGCTCTCAAGGCATCTGAAACGCTCTCTGTTCTTTCAAATTTTATGTTTTCGCAAACGTTTCCGAGTTCATAATGATGCATTAATAAACCTTATTCGAAAGTCATCATTCGGCTGTCGCTTTATATAATTCCACATTAATTGAAGCATATAAACGCATTGTTCTTTACTAAATTTATTTATCTTTCTAAATAGTGTTCCACACACCAATAATAATCAAAAGGACAATACTTACTAACAAATGAGTGTGCATTCAGTATTGCCAACGATGTCATTAATTTTATTTTATTTTATTACCTGTAATTAAGTTTATTCTCACATATGCTCAAGATTTACATATAAAAAGTCGAATTTATGAATTGCTGAAGGGAAACGACCTTCTCAAAATTCTGCATTAATGGAATCCATGCCACATAATGTAAGTAAGATACCATAGCAGAGCACCTGTTTACTATGCGAGGGATCCGGGATTCGATTCGCGGATTTGGTGGGGATTGTTCTTTAGCCGTTCTGCGCCGTGGCGTAGTGGGCTAAGGCATTATGCTTTAGTTCCCTGGCACGGAATGCGGCATGTGATCGATCCCATCCCTGAAGCTGGGATGTTATGTCCCGGTTATAGGACCGGTGCCCATCGTGAGGTAATTAAGGGGTTTACGATGGCAAGCGGTCCTGGTCAAGAAAACCAACTTTCCGGCTGGAGGTGTCAAGAAGCTGACAATATCTTCTCCACGTATTGGTTGGATGATTGCTCACCTCTCTCTTGCGTATGTGTGCGTGAGGCCGGCAGTCGGATTTACAGGCATTGGCCCTGTATGGGCTGTCGTGCCTTGGGTTATCTGTTCTTCAGCCAAAATTATTTACTATCTTTACCAGGGTCTGCGCTTAATCTAATACCAATATAATTGCCGGGTAAGATTAGTAATTTGGTAAAGAAATGATAGGGAGGTAGATAAATAATTAAAACACATAGCATAGTAATCTTATTACAGTCATTAGCTGAGTGACATAAACGTTTTGTCAACAAATGATGGTCACTAGCGAGTTCTGTGTTAAGGGAGTGGCAGTTGGAATAAGGCAGGGTAGTGGATAAAGCCATTAGCGCAAGGTGTTATTCGGAAGTCAGACCGTATTTACGGCATATACAGAACATTAGAAATGAAATTAAGTTCCTATGATTGAACAAAAAAAAAAAAAAAAAAAAAAAAAAATACAAATCTTTATTCAGAATCCAATTAGCGTGCACTAAACTGATGTATCAATTTAAGATATGCTTTATCTTCATACCCGTCGAAATATAACAGGTGAATTAGCTGGCGCTATTTATTCGTACCTTTGCAACCCACAGTTTATATTATAATGTGAAAACATTGATCCTTTTAGCACAAAAGTCATTATTACAGCTCTGCCTTCTATTCAATAATATACGCACCCAACATTAATACTTACAACCCTGAATGAGGAACAAGAAGCTGCGAAAAGCTTAAATAAACAACGGTTTTTCATACATGTAATACTATCAAGGTCATACGCGAATGCTTTCCCAACAAGCGATAGGGAGCTGGTCGAGATATTTATCTCTGGGCGTATGGTGCTGCAAGGGCTAGGTTCGAAACTTCACATTGTTTTAGTATTTTTTCCGTTTTCCTAGTCCTTATTGTCTTTATATTAGTTACTAATTTATTTATTATTGTTATTGGTTCTCTTCTGAGCCAAAGGCACAAGAATGGCAATCCCATGGTTAGCGATCATGTATAGTTTTGTGACCATTCATAATCTGTAGCATACCCGATGTTGTGACCTATGTTTACGTAGTTAGCTTCCAATTTATAGGAACATGCCAACGACATTAAATCTAAGAGTTTTTATTTTATGCTTAAATGTTATGTTTCACTTCTTCTATCAACAATGGAGTTGTGAACATGTTAAGTTCTACATTAAAGAGAAAAATAAATTATCAAAATGTGAATTTCATCAACGCAGTAAATGTACAAATTGACAACCCCCGACAGTATTTGAAAAGTTTCAGATACTGAATACTGTGGCGATATTTGGTCGAATTGTTTCCCAGCTTAATCAGCCACACGTTCGGGCGAAATATGTAGCGGTATTTCTTCGCTGCAAGCACAATTCTTTCCCATGTCGTCAGTTTCTACGGCTCAGTTTCTTCAGGTCAATAATTATATGTCTGAAATGAATTTGATTAAATAAGAGTCATGAGATCTGTTCTCAGGTGTGGATTTTTAGTGACAGAAATAAAATTTTATATGACTCCGATTTCGTAATATGTAATTTAATTGTATAATCTGGATTGCAATTTACTCGAACTTTCTTTCTTAATCAATCACTGTAGGTTACCTCCAACACATCGATAAATCCTTATTTTCAATTATCATATAATTTCTGTTAATTACTTAAATTCCTCACTTCTGTACGTCAACTCATCACTATTACGAATACCGAAAAACTCTTTTAGAAGATTATTGATTTTCCGTTACAAAACTTTTATATTCACCGCATTTTCCCATCGTCATGAAACAAGATTAAAGAACATATATCTATAAAGATTATTGATTTTCCGTAACCATCGTTACACCTCTATTCATTTTGTGATTGGCCGATTTACTGCTACGTCACCGCTTTACGTAATACAATTATTACTACGGCCAATCACAAAATTACACATATATTTTTTATATTGTCATTACATGGTCCACTAATAGTCATATCAGAAAATAATAATTTTCAACTGGATATTCATATAAAAGGTCCTAACTAAAAGATATCGTTACAATACTTACACAATGGAGCGTTCATTCACGCCAAATATTGACGCAGGAGCAAATAAATAGCTAAAGCCGCTTTGCATTTGTGAAGTGTTTGATACTTAGTTGAATGGGTCAACCACAATACCGACAACAATAAAATGTCAACTACAAACTATAAAGCTATACCTATGTGCCAGTGGAAAACATGTTGATTACTGTATTTTATAAATACGTATAAAGTTATAAAAGTGTTATTTGTATCATAATATCAAATTATAGACCAAAAGAGCGCAAATAAAGGGTAATAACATTTCTGAGCTGAACACGAAAGCTTTGAATCCAACTTGTAGTGGCGGTGAGGTAACCTGTACAATACCATTCAGCCAACGCCACCTTGCGAGCTGAGGTCTCTATATGAATATGTAACTGGACCACAGACTCCCACCTTGGATATTTATGCGCTTTCTACAACTTCATACAGTGTTTTGGGTTCGTTATGATAGTTTTAACGCAAGTAAAAAATGCATCCGCCATTACCATTACTGAATGAGCTAAAACTGCCTTAATTTGTGACAGAAGAGAAAATAATATAATTCTTAGCACCTTATCAAATGGCTGTAGAACTAAAACACGTGTTAGCTGAACATTTAAATCGAATTCATCCCACTGAGTAGATCTGCCAATTTGTCTTCCAAAGTTATTGTCAACTGATGCACGTGATACGTTGTTCCTTCAGGAGGCGCGTTTAAAGGTGTGTTTGATTGTACGCTAAGGAATAACAGTTTGCAAACTTGCCTAAAATTGCTATGGAGCTCTCTTTGTCTGGGTATGATGTCTTTGGAATGACATACATAGTGATTGTTTTCTTTCCCATACAATACTTACGCATGGAGTTATTTGCCCTTTTTCTATAAACTGCTCTGCAAATCGTCCATTAGAAGGTATTCAAGAAAGAGATAAGTCACTTATGTCGCTTAGCACGTTACATAAATTCAAAAATAAATAAGACCAGGTGTCTCACTGGTATATAACCTATAAAAAATGCCTCATAGTTACACCATTAGAGCAGGGGATAAAAGATTCATCGCAGAACGAGACTGAAGACGGCGTCAGAGGTGACGCCCATAATTCACACATCGTCATCAGATCTAATGTATAAAATACAAGGAAATACCAAAAATCCGATAATAACTCTCAACATTTCTGACTGATCTAAGCAGCACTGTATGCCTTAGCTTGAGCGGAAGTTATATTAATGAAAGCCCTTAGCAAAATCGAACATTGAAGCCATTCTTTCTCGGCTGCAATAAAGGAGTGATGGAAGGGAGAGAACTGATTGAAATATGGTGAGAGGGAGACGGGTCCAGATGTCAGTACTGTGGAGTAATGATTTAAGAGCCTGGTCCAATATCGAAAACCATTTTCGCCCGTCGCAAAGGGGACAGTTGATCCAGCCCAGCAGCACATGCCACTACGGGTCAAACTCGACTCATCTCCGATACATCGGGTACCGGGATTAATTCCACCAGCGCCTATCTTGGAAATTCATTAGAGCAGCTTTGCACTCCAATACTGTGTTGAGTTTAAGTGGTGATTTATCCGACATGTGGGTGGCTCATATCGGTCCCACATTCTTTTCAAGTTTTTGTGTGGACATAGCCACTAGCTTTCAAAGCACGCTGGGAAAATTCTCTTCTAAAAATATCAAGTTTTACACTAGAATGTCGCTTTATATATTCTACTGCTATATTGTTTTTGCGAAAATATAATTGATAGAAATCTATGAAAATGCGCGTACCATTTTTAATAAACGGATAAAGATGATGAGATAGATTTTCGTTAAACTGCTTACTGCTGGCGTCATTAAGTAGTAATGCATATTTTGTGTAAATGTGTGAGCGGACAATTGTACTCCGATACTTAACATTGATATTCTCTCAAACAAGTCACACAGTAAATGAAGTCACCTATACCGTTTATATATGTATAACAGACCAGGCATTCTAATTGCTCCGTCCTTCACATCAGTAAAAGTTTGTTTTGCACATTAAAGATTGCAGAGCGCAAGAGGACAATTCCAGTGAAACGTACGGCAGTGACTAGAGCGAATTTGGTTCTGCTTCAGTGAACATAGACGGTTTCCAGGTCTGAAATATCATGTGTACTCTATGATAACAGGCAAGAACATTGCAAACAACCGAAAAGGTCTTTGAATGCTTTACACTTGCATTAAAAATTCATTATTTTGGAGAAAATAGGGTCACTTTTTAGACTGGCAATTGATTGAAATTTCATTTCACTTGTCCTTATCAACCTATTGCTATTCTTCTTTTCTATACTAGGTTTTACAGAAATATCCAAAAATTCGATTTTAAAATTTTGGTGGAATTACAGCACCTCGACATGTGAGTTGTCGTAGTGACTAAAACTACACCAGCCATTTGATTTGCAACGTATGGCGTTTGTCACAAATATCTTTTTCTATCCTTATTATCCTTTTAGAGACTTTACAATGGAGAAGAACGCTCTTCTCATGCTCTCTCCAATTACTCAAATACCGGCTAGCTCTGAAGTTCAACGCCGTTCATGCGAAAAAACTGACACACAGCAGTTGCGTCTATACTGGTTCGTTCACTGACGCTTTAGCTAATGGGATGGAGTAACCTTCCACGAAGATAGGGTTGGAAGGGAGTGTTCACTTATCTGAAGCAGGAGACAGGTGAAGGCGCGGACAGAGTGGAGGAAACACTGTTGCCGGTAATATTTACGAGTTCACTATTGACATTTTTAGAATTGTCATCATCCGATTCTGACTGAAGTGTTTCAACACTGTTGACTATCTTCCACGCGGCATGGATTCAGCTTATTGTATCCCTCCCGCCAGTAAAGCGTTACCTGATGGAGAAGCCTCCCCCTGCCAACTAGCCGAACGCTAGTGAAGGATCGGTATTATGTATGCAAATTTGTAAAGGTAGCTACCGTCCGTTTCTATAACTCAGTTCAGCATAAACGTTAAAGAGAAATGAGAGGAATGATTTCAAGTGATCTACGGTGTGTATATATTTGCGAGAGAAAAGCGTATGTCGGAAGTGGAGCACAAATATAATCAGAACAGAAATGCAGCTGATCACCCATCTGATCGACAAATACTTGAGAGAAATTCTTGAGGAACTATTTCCGCTGCGAGACGACAGTGAATATCAGCATGGCTACAAATAAAATGCATTAGATTTACTGATGATACGCGGAAAGGAAATTATTTTATGGGACGTGCTGATTGGAGAACATATTGGCGAGAAATAAATAATGCTGAAAATCCAACAACGGATATTGTAGGAAAAACTTCTTCCCGTCGTTCTGCAGATCTTCCTACTTTCTACAGCCTAATGATTTATGCCTAAATATTTGAATTGTAATGTGGATATTGTCGATTCTTTGCAAGTAGTCTACATTTCCTCTCTTTATAAGTATTAATTTCTTAGTGAAAATATACCAAAGGCTCTTTTATGCATATCTTTACCTTTAATTTTATCTAATCTTATGGAACTTCTTACTGTCCGAAGATACATCATTTCTACAGTTTATTTTCATTTGTCTCACATTTTATGAGCACTGGCAGTATCTTGTCTTATTTTAGAAGTTTATTTTTGAAGATTTTGAAGATATTTCTCTTCAATGTGTTGGTTACTATTTCCCAAATATGTATCTATATAACTGTGTATTTCCTCTCGTTTATTCTGTATATTACAGCCTAGATAGTCAGCATGTGTAACTTTTTATCAGCAGTGCTTATGTTCGAAGCTGTTTGGTATTCTTTCCTGTGAATTCATAAACTTTGACTTCTATACTGAAATGTTTAGCCTATAACTTTGAGTCAACACTCAAGATTAAATGGCTAATATTTGTAGCTAATGTACTTGCAGTAGCATGAATCAACATCATATCGCACCTACGAAGTATAATATTTAGGGGATCATTGTATTTTGTTATTATCAGTTCTCGACTTTTGCAGAATTTTGTCTTCATAGATATTAAATAATAGTGGAGAGAAAATGCATTCTTGTTCAAACCACTAATAATTACCATACCATATCCTTTGACAACTGTTCATATCCTAAACATACCGTTAATTATACTTCTGAACACGTACTTTATATACATAACGTGTCTTAAATAGTTTGTCTATTAGGTACTATCATTTTAACAAAAGTTTCTTCAATATGATTTTTTTTCAAATTACAATCTCTCCTTTTTTGCCATTTAGTTAATCTTAATATGTTGTCTGCACAGATTCTTCCGTTTCAAAACACTCTTGATAAGATCCAGATGATACATAACTTTAAGATAAGTAATTTATATACAAATACAATGAATAGCATTGTAATACGGAAGAATAAACAATGAAGATTGCCCAGCTTTTTTACGTCTAAGAGATACTAGATATTTTAGGAATTCTTCTTAAGGAAACACGTAGAAATACTGTCCTAAAGATTATCCTTCAATTTTCTCAATATGTTCTCTGCAGAATACTGTAGTACAGAATTTAAAGGGAATTATCACCGCTATCCAGTCAAATTTAAATTTAATTAATTTATTTTTCCATTATATTTCAAACTATTTTAAGTTGACCTACTGAAATTTTTACAAGGTCTTTGTTAAACTTTTTAGTTCACCGGTAAAGATAAACACAATATTATGTTTTATAAAGGCAGATAGCATTTTTTCTTAATTACACTTTCCATTTCACATTTGTACGCTGGAGTGGTTATTGAACCAATTTATTTAAGCTCAGATTTTCTCCGCTTTGGAAATGTTCCCGCGCTGCTCTTCTAACCGAGCAGTGAGGTTGTACAGAGCAACAACAGACGGAGGATCTGTAGGAAGAGAGATATAGCACCCGAGGGGAATATACATGTGTGACCTTGAGAGGACTGGCCAGAGAAAAACCACTCTAACGCCAAAATATGTTAATAACAGAACTGAAATGTTGCTATTGTACTGCATTTTGCTATCTTTAGCAAATCGTTAGAAAGCGGATATTTAATTTAGAAAAATATTATTAAGAAAAACGAAAAAATCGAAATAAAGTGTAACAAAATTTGCCTACATATTATATGTTGTAATAAATTTAACTTCCTTTATAAATTCATTCGTTTGACATTAACGCCAAGATGGGTCGCAAACTTGTAATAAAATAACTTGATATAGTAATTTATTCTGCGTTGAGTTATGCTGTGATTACTGTTGAATATCTACTCGTTTATTAAATAATGTATAAGAGCAATATCTTACAAGGAAACAAGGTTTGTACCTCAGAACCTATCCTTAACAACAACAAAATTGTAACAATTTCTAACAATTTGGTCAAAATATCAAATACATAATATATGTACTGACATGATAATCAAAATTTATATCTTGTATTTTCTGTGTATGACTTCTGAAGTGATTGCCATTCTGAATGACTTTTGTGTATTTCTTATAACTGTTAAAACATAAGATAAAATGTCACCAAAAGAGCAGATACATAATACCTTTCTTTCTCCAGCGTCAACTCAGTCAGCGAATACGAAACTATCTCTGGAACGTGGTCTCACAACGATGTATTTTATTATTTAAAAATAATTGAAATAGTTATACTTGTACTTATTAGAAGATAATTATTTAATTAACCAGATTGAAACAATATAATTAATCAGAAGTAATAAATCTCACTTCTTCAGTAAGCGACCCCGGATGTTGGTAACCGTTTTCTTTCTCTGTACATCAATCTCTCATCACCAAATATGTGTTACTTATCTTACTTTTAATAACTATACTTTCACACAATATATATACATTTTAACGCTTTTTTCTCATTTCTTTAAATTTTCAGTAACACCATAAAGTCCACAAATAACGTTTGGTTTGGTGCCAAGCATTAATGACGGCTTCAATGTGCACTCAGAAGAATCAAGTTTGTTGGGACGTATGGGTATTTTAATTACTACAAGTGATACTAATTTGTGGAGCAAACCTTGACCTGAACGTTGATCTAAAATATATGTACCCCAATGAACATGGAATAATATACTTCTTTCGGTGAAAATGATGCAGAATTCAGGTAAAAGTGGCCAGTGAAGGAAGAACTTTAAAACACCTTTAAAATAATACCTTATAGGGTTTATGTTTTGGGCACTTCACGCCAATCCCCTCTAATGTAAAAATAAAATAAATTAATGTAATTATAACTCTTAGCTCCTGGGAAGTGAGAGTTCAGAGTAGCAGTAAATAAAGCTATTTCATTACTTAACCTGAAGCAAATATTGTACTCTCGGTTGTCGAACTTCTGTATGTTTAGACAGAGAACCCGTTTGCTCTACACAGGCTCTGACGTAAGCTCACTGACAGAACAGTTGGAATGCCAACAACCAATTTTGTATACCTACTGAGAGAGAGAAGAGACGTTGCAATATCGATATTGGTGCTGTTCACTTTGGTATAACTTTTCTGTGTATTGAACCAGAAGAGCTTATATGATGATACTACAGCCTGTTTTACGCTAAAACAATCATCAGTTGTACGTTCTCTACTCATTACTCAACTTGCCCATTTTTTAAATATTATTATCCACGTTAATCGAGAGACATCAACATTTGCAAACATACCTTTATGACAAGGGAATACTGAAAGGCTAAACAATTAATAAAAGATAGTCAAACCTTTCAGAAGCTGGTTGCTATGATGGTTTGAAAGTCTGTTTGTGTGACCAGGGTGAAAGACTGTTGTACTGGGCTGACAATTTACTATGTATTGGAATAGTATAACCAAAATCAATGAATTGTTCGAAAAAAATTTACTTCATCAAAATATATTTGTAGCAAACTGTGTGTTTTAATGAGATTTACATATTTAGCGGCAGTTGCAGAGCGTTCTTAAGAGTAGCTAGTTAACACTCCAGCAACAGATGGTGGTTCGACAGAATATGGTCACAAAGAGAATAAACAACATCAGTGCCTCCATTAAAAGGGTAGCTGTGTGTAAAATTGCAGCACCCAAAGCAACCGATCCAAAGTCAACTCTTTCCAACGAGATATCCAGGAAAAGCTAGCCCACTTTATTGTATTTTTCGTTAGTGCTCTGAGCTTATTTCTTTAGAGAACTGACCACTCTTCGAATTACTGCTCTCCGCACAACAACACTACAGTCCGTAGTAGCCCGGACATTGTAGAACTGAGTTCGTAATTGTCGACTCAGCTGCCAAATACTTACAAGAGAGCAATATTTGAAATATTTTTAAAAATACCGAATTATAACCTAACATTTATTTCTCAGTGGATGCAAAATTGATACCATATTTTATCAAATGACTGTTTTGATTAACACAAATAGTAGTTCATTTGACTGCAGAGGTATGTGTGACGTCACTCCGCGCACTCCTTCACCCTCTGGATAGTCAAGCAGTACTAGCAGGTTTCTCTCTCTCTCTGCCTCTCTATTGTAGCATCCATAGGCCTGAACGGACGTATTTGTCCGCAGCCTCTGAGGCAGCTAACTGGTCGGTGTGGCCACCCATGTATCTTTCTTTATTCTAGTAAACCTTTTCTTGTATAAATTGTTGTTTTGGCATGAGATTATATAAATACACCTGATAGAAAACCCCAACGTCCTCACAAAGCAGGTGACTCCTACCTAATGAGCTATCCCCGTGAACGATCTGGTCATGTGCTAATTATCCATTACCATCTTCGGTTAGATCGTTAAAATATTTGCATAATTATGTCAATTATTATGGCATAATAATTTGATGATCAAAAGTTGCACAGATTAATACGTTCTTGATGAATATCTTCACAAATGAGGAAATGGGAACTTTAAATTAACTTAAGAAAGATTATCGTCAAGGACATTTAAAGTAGGCACTTAATGAAGAATAAAACAGTGCTGACATATTCTCTACCGATGTTTGAACTTACCTGTACAATCATAGTACTCCGGACAGGGAAGAATTTCAAGATGTTGAGAGCGAGTTTAGGTCTAAGTTACGTTCAACGATTAACTCAGAGATTACCTTAGAGATTCACAGGACTGCTTTATATTTAAAAATCACTTACTACAAACCCGCTGATGTCTTGCTGCAAAACTGCTTACCTGCAACAAACAAGAAACAATTTCATATAGTAATGTTGATGTCTGCTAGAAAATAGAGAAATTTACGTTCCTAAGGATAATCCTTTAACTACTACCTATTTATTTATCCGCTCTACGCTTAATATTTTCCATGCGATTTGAAAACACATGGTTATATATTAGTTTGGTTTAGGTATGTCGATAAGTATGCTAGCGCTGTTGAATTTTAACAGGACTCATACCAAACTTTTGTGCGAAATTAGAAAACCGGACATTGGTTTGCCACACTACTTGACCTGTTTTCTCCAACGTGAGATGACAGAAAGCTAGCAAAAGTTACTTTATCATTCAGCAGCGCTGGCAGTCTTTACTAGGAAACTTCAAGTCAAATGATGCCTGTATAAAATGTCCATTAACACACACATTTTATGGTACAATAAAATTCAGTTATATTTAAATCTCCAGTACAAAAATAAAGGGAACAAATTGGATTCAAATCCCTTAAACTTTGATCTTAAATAGCAGACAGCATATCCCAGACAATGCCCTTGCCATCACTACCATTGTACTTCCTTAAAAATATTTCACGGAAGAACCAAAAGGTTAAGGAGCTGTTTAGCAGAATACCATATGCATACACATGCATAGATTGAATTTTAAATCCTCGACTTCAAGAAGACTTCCGCCAGAAACTATAAAACAATAGCTGCCAATTGAAATGCGCTTGCCTTTTTCACAGGCGAATGCACCATACAATAGAAATGTTTTATGCATGTCACTAAATAATGAAAATCTAAACCAGAACAAAACAGAGTTGTTTTTTCGAACTAAGAAATAAATGAGCAACTCGTAAATTTAAGATACTTAGTGTAGCATATAATAATATAAATACACTCATTGTAAGTTGAAAGCAAAATAGTCAGTGAATCTACAGAACACAGAGAAGCAGATCTCCTAAGTGATGTGCAGGTCAGCCGAGTTGATCGTTGATTTCTTTTTCTCGGGTTGTTTTTCACTGAAGTTTGGCGAAGAATCACTTGGGGACAAAGTGGATGAACTGGTGTAAATGGAAATTCCGAGCTTAACGTGAAGTAGTCGAATTTGGATGAACCCAGTTTAACGTAACTCATACGGAGGAGTTGTTAATTATATTATGCACAGCGTAATGATGAACTCTGCAGATTGGTTACTTGGCTAACTCGAATTTCACAGACAAAGTGAATGGAAAGCATTATGAGGGACAAGCCACAATTGTCAGCATAAACACTTGTTAGATCTGCTTAAAACATCTACCTTTTGTATAAATACTGTACACTGTAGTTATTTTAAAAGGACCCTTAAAGGAAATCTAAATGGCAGAAGGCCCCACAAAACGACAGTTTAGTTTTTTCTGTAAGTCTAGACAGAGCATAGTAATACACTTTAAAAAATACAGGTAAAGACATTCTTCTCCTGTTTTAGTTTGAAAAGTGATTTACTTGAGTGGCACTTCTGATATAAATTACTCTTTCCCATAGGATAGTTCATATTCTGATATGAAGAAAACAGTATCACAATGGTATTACTGAAACGGTTTGGCGTTTGTTTCATTGGCTACGTTTACAACAATTAATTGATGATAAATTTCATTAGGAAATTAGCCCATTCCCAAAAAATATTACATAGTTATTAATAAAATAACTTATTATATAAAACAAGAACTATGAAATCAGACACCCTGCATCACATTCTGAATTTCAGATTAAATCTTTGAATAGCTTTTCATATAATTCTTACTAATGAAGTTAGTGAAGTTATCACTGCCGGAAGAGGACATCTAACCTCTGGTACTTAAGTTATCTAATGAGAACATTTCATTCAAAAAGGTTTCATCCAATGACTTATACTCAAGAATTTAATTATAATAGGCCGAAAATACGCCACATCTCGTTTGGGGCAAGAAGGATGAGTATACACGCTTATTTTGTTGTAGTTAAATGTATGTAAATAAACACCTTCTTTTAATATGTAGCACATCATACTGACAGCAAACATATTGGAAATTAATTGTTCTTTCACACTGGCCGTGTGTAGGCTAAAGTATGGAAAGATAGGGCCAGACTGAAAAATTCAATACCATAGCCGGGATTTGAACCACGGATCTTTTGGTTGCCGTCCAGCCGCTCCAACCCTCGAGCTACTATAGCCAACGTGCCGACATGACATTAATTTCTCCAACTGACTCGTATTTTTTCCGGTAAACCACTTAGGAGTTCTCATAAACACATTAGACAACTACCTTAACGGCGACTTACAAAGTGTAAGTACTTTAAGGCCCGGACTCTATAGTTAACCATTATTAGGTCAATTAATGGAAATTAATTGTTCTTTCACACTGGCCGTGTGTAGGCTAAAGTATGAAAAGATAGAGCCAGACTGAAAAATTCAATACCATAGCCGGGATTTGAACCACGGATCTTCTAGTTGCCGTCCTGCCGCTCTAACCCTTGAGCTACTATGGCCAACGGGCCGTCATGACATTAAATTCTCCAATTCTCGTGTTTTTCCCGGAAAATATATTGTTCAGCCCATATTTTCTTCCAGCCAATCTATATCTGAAGCTTGTATTGCAACTGCGCCGAATGCATTGGTCAGATGGTGCTTTAGCTTTGAATGATTACGGCAAAAAATAAAACGGCAAAAAATAAAAATAAAACAAAGCATGCAACCTTCTCTGAAATTGAACTGAGTTATAAAGCTAACGGAACAATATGGACAATTTTAGCACCCAAACGCCAGCAAAAGTGATATTGCTGCAGTGTCAGACGCTAGTGGCATTGTGTCAAATGAGCATAGATTTTACCAATAAAAGAAGGTGTGCAAATACCCAAGGCAGCGAATTTACATCGCACCCCGTTTACCGTTGAAAATAGTAATAAATTTGCGGGATATTTTTGCACCAACAGTGTGGCATTTAGGATATTTTTCTAGATTGGGAGAAACAATAAAAATAGATTTTTTTATTTAGTTGTACAAGCTAGCAAAAAGTGTGAAGCTGGCGTGGCTAATGAGGTAGACTGTGATGTAACAGTATAGCCGTTTTAAGTTAACGTATTTGTGAAAGTTTCCAAAAAGGCGTTAAAGCTTTCAGTTATTACCACAAAGACAGATACTTTTACGGTATGCAGGCGGAACTAAGACCACCCCCACGATGGCTCTATTCGTAATCCTAGGGATATGGCCGATGGACTTCATCATAAGATATAGAGGTGCAGAATACTGGAGAAGAAAGAATAACCGGCAAAAAGTACGAGAAATAGTAGGTGTAGAATGTGAGACGAGGATGCAAATTAAAAGGACAATATTACAGGAATGGCAAAACGAATGGGACAGCATAGAGGAAGGACGTCGAGTTTATGAACTATTTCCAACAATAGAAGAAAGACTAAGGATGAGCCACTTCAAACCGACTAAAGGAATAATCCATTTTATTAGTGGACATGGACCTTATGCCACCTACTTTAAGAGGATAGGAAGACGAGCGACAAGTCTATGTACAGCATGCAGCATAGAGGACACACCTGAACACCAAATTTTCGAGTGTCAAGAGCATCGAGAAGTGGATAATTTGAGACAAGAGCTGCAAGGAAAGACAACATGGGAAATAATAAGAGATGCAGAGGAGTTCAATAAGTTAGACACAATAACAAACATCATTTCAACAAAAGCTTGGGAACAATATATAACTTCTAAGAAATCGACACCAATGGAATTGGCTACACCTGCAACACTTCAACAAATAAGACGATCAACTAGACTCCAAAGACGAGAGATGGAAGGAAATATGAACATAGGAAGAGATCCAATTTAGGAAGCAACACCAGTAAGAGAAGAGGAATAAAGAGATTTTGAAATTGAACATATCCATGAGTTGGGAGGAGAAGAGCTAATAAACCAACAAGGTGATATAGACTGAAATCGGACTGACTTGACAGCGATATATATAATTGAAGAGAGAGACTAACTTGGAAACAGAAAAAAAAAATAATTAGGATAGTTAGGTTAGTTGACTGCAAAGTTTAGCAGTCACTTAGGTTATTGTTTCTGCAAACAATTAAAAAGTTATTCTTATAATTAATAAATGTATAAATGAAAATAAGAAATAGTTAAAAGGTTCCGATATAGAATCTAGGCATCGGAACATAAGAAAGCAGAGTTTATTTTTTTTTTTATTTTTTTTTATATTTTTTTTTTTATTTTTTTATATTTCAGTTATTACATTGTATTGTTATATTAAAATTTGAATTCATGCCATATATTTCCTACTTTGATATAAACAATGTTAGAAACTCCTGTTTAATTTGTTCTCTATCCTACTCCACATCTTTGCAGCATTTTTCACTGTCCGAAAAGCACTTTGATTACAGCTTTTATTCTTTTATCTCAAAACTTACTTAAGAACTTCAAGACCTACGGATATATTCATTTTTATGATTTGCTTACAATATGATATTTCACCTGAAATAAATTTTTATCCAGAACTCACACTGAAAATGTTCAAACCTTTATTACATATATATATATATATATGTTAATTATACTTTTTATGTATTATATATACATATATATATAAGTTTCTTCTCCACTAATTAAAATTAAAGAACAGCTCCATCACATTTGCTTGTTAATTTACTACGCTCAAATTAATAACATTTTGAAGAGATGCGTACATTTGGAGCTTATGAGTGAAAAAGTGAGTGAGCTTACTGGTAAAAAATTAAAAGTATAGCTACTAAATAGTATAATTATGAAACATAAAATGGGAAGTCGCATTTAGAATGACAAAAAATAGAATATTTAAAATAGCCACAAACTCTAAGCCAAAGTAGAAGGAAGCCAGGAAGACCCAAGAAACGAAGGTATCAATAATTTGGATCCGGATCGGCCTGAAGCCCAAACCGTGAAGAAGAAGAAGAAGAGGAAGAAGAAGAGGAAGAAGAAGCAATAAACCTTTGGAGCGCATCCTATTAATATCCAAAAGTTATTAGTTAATGAATGAATGAATTCCTGGTCCCCTATCTTACACCCAAAATATAACAAATATGCTTTTTTAATATATGGTATATATATTGAACGCCTCCTTGATGCAAATGTAACCTCTCCGCATATATAGCAAAAGTTATTCGTATTTAATTAAATGGAACTTAGGGCCATCAGATCCGCGTAACCCCGAGGTCCGTAGGTAACGGGATGAGGATCAGAGGCATCCTGATCAAAGAGTATCCAGACGATTGATGAGGGTAACGCTGAAGTCATTTAGTTAATTTACCATAATTCGGAATAATAATACCTTAACTTATATTTATTTGTTTGTATACTGAGTAAATGGAAAAAGGTTAAAGCATTACAAAAATACTGGATATTTCTATTTTCATAGATAGCTCTATCATAACATACACACATTATACATACAATAACATATTGTTTAAGAAACAACCTGTTCATTATTTCATTACAAATTCATAGTGGCTGGGAGGATGTAAATAGCAGTGTTAAAACATACAGTTTATCTGGTTTCCATACGAGATACTTAAATTTCTCTTTCTCCCCTGCCAAAAGAATATGCTTGTAGTAAAATCTGCCTTAGGGGTGTGCACTCTCGTGTACAGAAATGTTTTGCAAGTGTGTGTTTACTTATATGCCTGTAAAGCGCTTTATACTAAACCACGTGATTTACATGATCCATATCTGCTTAATTTTAAGCAGCTGCTGCGCTCTCGGATAACATATTTATCCAGATGATAAGTTACTCTTCTATAACAATAGCATTCCGCGCTAATGGTGAGATGGGGGATGCCAACTGAGCTTCATGAATTATTCAAATTGTTCTCACATTCCCTGATATGTACATACATTCTCTCTTCGGGATGGACGTTACTGAGATACCGTCTGATTTAAGTGACAGCTTTGTGTCCTTTCACGTAATGTTGGCAATCTAATGTTATTTTCATAACACAACGCAAAACTTCCTCAGCTTTATACTCATCTTAATCTTCTGTTCTTTTCCTGTCCGTATAAGACTCCATGTTGTACGGGTGAGCATTCCACCACAGTGATCTTTGAAGGTATTGATTATTAAGCTGTACTTTTAGAAGAAAAATTAAAATTGCATTTAAGAAGCCGATTTATGTAATATGTGTAGAAGACAGTAAAAGCTGATAGGTAGTTATGCTGGAAATAAAACTTTTAGCGATAGAATAAGCAAGATTTCTCTAAGGCAAGTTGGGATGCATCTTTATTCGTGTCAAACATTTTTGGTAAGCCTTCCCAATCTTAAAACAATAAATACGTTCATAAGAAATAGTTCTGAGAATCCTTGATAGGAGAATTAGTAATTAAAAGATTTGTGTCTCTGTCAACAGCAATAGTAAATAAAGGTCCGGGTGATGTGCGCTTGCATGCAATACAAGTTAGCTGGACACAGACTATTAATGAATTCAGAAGTACAGCACAGTACTTCACAGGCACTTCCACAGAGTTCAAAGCGTCATCTAAGTTTAACTAAATGATAGTTTAACCAAAACCATGAGAGGCATTTTTAGAAAGGAAAGAGAAAAGAGTAGTTTGTGGTGAGAGAATTTTGTATAAAATATTAGTTTTGAATATTTGTAAATTAATAATTGTGACTACCAAGTTGGCATTTATCCGAGTCACACTCACTCGGGACCCCTTAAACGTGAGGTAGCATGTCTGCCTCACATTCAAGAGGACCTGAGTTCAAATCTCGGTCACGATGAATTACCTGGATAAGGATTTTCCGGGGTTTTCCATTATCCTAAAAGACGAGTGTCGGATGACTCTGAGTTCCATGGACCCTGGGCCACTTGAGCATCATATCACCCATTCCATTCATCGTCCGATATGACTTAACGCTTAAGGACGTAAAGTTGTCCGAGTCTCTTTTTGAATTATAATGCTTACAACCATATAGAACTTTTTTCTGAATCAGCCTTTTTAATCAGAGGTGTCTCAAATCATGAATTTTTGTACAAATCTCGCTATCGAATTATTGAGTGGGTACTTCTGACGTTTGTCTCCATGTTGCTGTATGAAGCTCTGATTGTTGTCGTTCAGTTTAGTGCCAAGCATAATTCTTCAGCCCTCCTCTAGACAGCCCACTATGCTGTGTTGATCTAATGCTTCTATGTACACCAATCGTAACAAAACTCCTTCATTGAGGGGGCATCTGACCCACGTCATCATTTCACTTCGATTATAACGTCACTACATTTTGTGTCTTTGTACTGTTCTTCAGATCAGCCGCATACAGAATTGATATCCAGTGGGTTAAGCCAAAGGTTGTTTAATTGCTGGAAACTTTACGAAGAGAAAGTCAGTATTGCAGTCTTTAGAAGTGAGCCACGTTTTATGTATATCAGTGTACATTAACATCTGCAAAATTAGTTTATACGTTAAATTTAGAATAAGTAGCTGCTTTTATGTGAAGTCATGAGGGATTTAAAGAAGCAGTGCTGTGATATCTCCAATGTTAAGTTACGTAATATTTACTAACATAAATTTTCAGTAATAATTGCTGGGTTTGCTCTTGACAGTATTTAAACTTTAAGATTGTTTTTATGCAAATATTATAATTGGTTATTTAAATTCTTCAATGTGTTAATTGCATTAGAGCGTGATATTATTTAACGGAAATATTAATAAAAATTAAATCCTAGAGTGCTATGAAAAAAGGTGTATTCTATTATTTGTATTCATATATAGTATAATTTACTCGCCTAATATTACTAATCGCTATACTCAATTTTAGTTGTATTGTAATTACGCACATATACATATAGCGTGTTAAAGAAGGTTCCGTTGTTCAAAAAGAAATTAATTATAATTAACGCAAAAATTAAGGATTTTAGTTCATTAATAAGAACTCACTGCTGACAAATTATCATTGGTGTTTGTTCTGTAACTCTAAAAATCACAAATTATCGTTTGATAGCGAGAGATATGTTACTTTCTGCATAATTGATTGTAAAGTAAAAGGTAGCAAGTCACGCACGGTCCCATAATAGCCCTAATTCCCTGTTGGGCATAAAGCATTTGACTTTACAGCCCATTTCTCACAGGGCTGTAAGAAGCTGGCACACGCAATGCGCCTATAATAGTACTGAAAGCCTTTAACATTTCTTTGTTGGACGCAAGTTTCATTGACCGTGACTCAAGTAAAATCACTAGCCTGGACAAACACACAGTTTACGACAGGTCAGTAAAGTAATAGCGTATGTTGTAAAACTGCACTTTTAAGTTGAAACATTTCCAGATAAGCTACAATTTAATTTACAAACTTATACTAGAATTTGTTCAGTTTTATTACTTTCTCAACAGTTTACCTTAGCGGAGTATGTACAACATCATAGCGAAAAATTTGTTTCTGAGATATCACCAAATACATGTTTGAGGCCCCTACAGTAAAAAGAGATCCTTAGGAAAAAGTATTTGTGTGTGTTTGTGTGCACTCGCGAGTCTGTAAACAGAATTGCTCAAAAACTAAAGGTAAGTTATTACAGAAGTTTAGTGTTTTCCACAGATAAGAAACGAATATTTGTAAAAATATTCCACTCCAAGCTTTCTTTTATATAGAGAAATTTGAATAATTTTTGACTTTCTAAAAATTGAACAAAGATAATTATTTAAGGATACCTATGACTGAAAAATTCAAGTCCTGAAGCTTAACGCTAGCTTTTTAAGAGTTATACCACAGGTGTAACTTAGTGCAAATATGATACAATCCAAATTTTGTCAATTTCACTTTGATAATTTTCAAAATATGGTTAAATTTATTTATTTTTGATTACGTCACCTAAAAATTCCTTGCGACACTTAAATTTATTTAAGTTTAAATATCTTAATTTTAAATTTAAGTTAAATTTAACTTAAATTTTGGTCTAATATTTTAATAAACAGATTCCTAATACATCCATGTTTTGAAATTGCCCTAGGTTTGTCTGTGTCTGAATTACTTTAGGCTCCAGAAATTTTTAAAGCTATGAATATGACTTTTTTGCCCAAAATTTGACATTTTTGTATTTTGAAGTAATGAAGGTGTGCTTAAATATATCTCACAATAAAACCCAGGGCAATTTATATTCACTGTGACTCTATAAAGGTGTGTAGCAAGAAAACGAGGATAAAGAATTAGAATTCATATCTAACACTAGTATTCACATTACTTTCAACTACATTAAAACATTTAAAAACGGCTTACGCATGCTATCTAAGCATTCTTTGGATTCAGGAAGGCCTACACAATTTTATAGGCTGAAAAGAGTAAAAACGAATTTTTTTAAATGTTCAGGAAATTTCAGTCATACGTATCCTTAAATACCATGAGTATGAGATATTTCAATAAGATATGCAATTCTTAAGTACTTAGGTGTAACTGACAAACTGTAAGACAACATTTCAGGTTCTTTGCATTTTAATAGTACAGTAGAAAGCGATTTTTGAAAGAATAAAAGTATTGAAAATTTTTCGTGTAAATCGTAGTTTGGGGTGAAAGTTCAAGTTCTTCGTGTTGCATCCCCGGAAGATATTCAACTTAAATACCACATTGGCCATTTACAAGTCTCTCTCTCACACATACAGATACACACGTAAGCACACACGTAAGCACACACTCGCATGTGCACGCGCGCGCGCGCGCGCACACACACACACACACACACATACACACACACACACAGATCGTTTTAAAGAGTTCCTTGGGTTCAAGAGGCTTTGCATTTCCACATGCTAAATTTTTGGGTGAAGGTATAAGTTTGTCTAGCTACCTATGGAGTTAAAAGTAAAACTAAAAATAAACTACGTATGTCCTAAAAGGTGGATCAATCAGATGGCAATAGGTCACCAACTCTAACTGAATAACGAAATAATTACATTATTGCTGTTCTGATATACATTCAGCAAGCATACGATAGAGAAAAACATTGAATTAATATTATATTAATATACCATTATTTACTTCTTCTAAATATTAATAATAATGTTTACCAAAGGATTCTGATTTTTTTTTTTTTTTTTTTTTGTAATTTTACATCCTCCAACGTTAAGTCATATCGGACGGTGAATGAATTGGATGAAATGATGCTCAAATGAGTCTAGGCTCCATGGAGCTTAGAGCTACCCGACATTCGTCTTGAAGGATAAGGGAAAACCCCGGCAAAAACCTTATCCAGACTGAGATTCGAACTCGAGCCCGTACCAAGGGATATTTGAAGGCATTATGTCACATAACAATGCAAGCAAAATCATTTAATATATTAATGAGTATCACAGTTTAAGAGTATAATTAGTGAAAATAAGTTAGAAAAGTCATTATTTATTCCCAAAACGGAGGAAAATCTCGTATCCGGTAGAACTCGGTTGTAACCCTCAGCTACTACGTGGAATAATTACAAGTTATGTGATTAAAACTGCATAGCCAGGTTGCCGACTGCTGTAGAATATATTATTTAGATTTACAGCTCTCCGGGCACGAGCGATTGGAGGAACGGACTAGAATCTCTGGAAACAGCTTCCTTTTCCCATTGCCTTCCTCTGCGCGATTGTCTTCTGTCCAGGTAAAGGGGAAGTACAAGATATACACTGCAGCACACTGCTGAGTAATACTGCTCTTCCTGACTCTGTATAGCGCTGGAAGATTTGTGTTCAGGCTGTCTGAATTATGTGAACACGTTCATGTGGCTAGTAGCTCCATCGTGGTCAACTCTGAGGCTTAGCTCTTAAATTTCAAATAGTTGTTGGAAAGCAAACTAATGGTGAATTAATGTAGATACAATAATGTACTAGACATCTATGTTTCTTATTCAAGCGTTTATTTTGCCATTTTTATCGTAGAAAAGAAAAACATTTTAGTGACAAGTGGGCCTCTCCAGTTTATCTGTATGTTTTCAGGGGGCTGGGAAGACTGACAAGTAGTATGTACGGTGTCTGGAGTGTGAGTGGAATTTGAACTGTTAATCTGATCACGTAGTCGATTTGTTTATTAAATAATGTGTGTAATGAGCATCCACAATGCCAGATCTTGTATGCCACTGCTGTAATAGTAGTTACGTATTAGACACTTCTAACCATGACTGAGTTACCTGATAACTTATATATGATAGTAGCGGATTTAAACATGCTGGAGACTGTGGGAAATAGTTACGTACCGCATTTCTATAATTCATAAATTTCTGGAAGCCCGAGCTTAGAGATTATTAACATAACTTTTCAACTGTTAATGAGCATGGTCAGGCGCCGAACTCCGGTGAAAAGCTTAGGCATGAACTATAAAAGGGAAACTCAACAGTGCAGCACGTGCTCCTTCCGCTACAAATGCTATTTTTTCCCCAACAATGACCTCGGCAACGAGAGACGACCTAGTCAGAGGCGGATGCCTTTGATTTCATGTACTCCGCGGTGCCATCACTGAAATTCAGCATCCACAGTAAGTGGGTGACTGTCGCAGAGGGTGGAGGGGGGTGATTTTTCCTCCCCTCTCTTGCTTCCATTTGAGCACTGCTGAACTATACCTTAGGTTAACTGCGTAAGAATATAGAGGAAGCGACCGACAAATTAAAAGAAACCGGAATGAATGTGTCGAGCCCTCGACGTATACTACTTCACCCTTCGTGCTTGGAAATGTATAAAGAATAAAGTTGTTCATTTTCATGGCACATTTATTTTGGTTGAATACTTCATTCAGGCAAGGTAATAATTTATATAAATAATTATTTGACAAATAATCAATATACACATTTTACCTTGAAATGTTATATGCATATTTCAAATTATATTATGCGATAGATTTACAATGCACCTGAAGTATGCACAACAGAAATACCATATGTTCGTTGCAAAATGCGTCTTTATTGAA
The DNA here is from genome assembly GCA_030765055.1 of Mantis religiosa. Taxonomy (NCBI): domain Eukaryota; kingdom Metazoa; phylum Arthropoda; class Insecta; order Mantodea; family Mantidae; genus Mantis; species Mantis religiosa. The sequence goes on along the minus strand of JAUKNK010000034.1, from coordinate 712,912 downwards.
CTAAGTTTTAATCAGTCTTCTGCATCACATGCTCTATATGGTTGCAGAATTATTGTCATACTGCAGTACGATATATTTTCTAATAGTCTGAAAAGTGAATCTCCCAGGGTTTTCACTCAATGTTGGCACTACGCGCTAGAGGTTGCATGATATGATGAAGGCAAGGAGTAAATATCTAATTTCAATTCATGGATTTTATTATTCTCAGATGAACTGTTTCCCTTCAACAGGTACTTGATTGGAAGCGATGTCATATTCACGTTTATATATCCGTAGACTGCAAACTGGTCAGCGCACTCAATGTGTGTGTGTGTGTGTGTGTGTGTGTGTGTGTGTGTGTGTGTGTGTGTGTGTGTGTGTGTGTGTGTGTGTCTGTGAACAATCAGACGGTAGCTTATAACATAATTAACCGAGCTCTCATCAGTGCCCAAATTTCACTCTGTGGTGCTTGTGAATAAAGATAAGTTTCTTGATTTCGAAATTGAAATTTAGCTTCTTATGGACGCTCTTTAACTGCTGTATTGGGCGCGAAAGACGGCTTAGTGTTTCTCAGAGGCCTCTTTATCAGGTTTGAGGTTGCTTTATATGTCATAAATCTACGACGCCGTACTCTCTGCTAAGGATTTTGACGTCCGGAAAGGTCCATCGCCCTCCGCCGGTATTGAACTCTCGAACTCGGAACCAAAGGCCAATATGTTACCTCTAGACCACGAAGGGCCAATCTTTTGAATACCAGCTCTCTAATGAGGAACTGCTTTCCCAGTTTATCACCCGCTTTAAAGCACATTTATGTATTTCAGTAGATGAAGTTCCTACATTTCATGAACAAGCAGTTTAACAAACAAAAGTTGCTCTTAGTTATCAAAACTATTTTTTATCCTTTTACTACAAGTACAGACATGTTGCATCAACTTTAAGGTCTGTACAAAGGGACTACAAAATGTCGCTATGAAAGTCATTCGACAATGTGAAAGGTGCATCCAATCTTTCAATCTATGCATTGGTGATATTGTTATTGTTAAGAATCCTGCCCTCTACGATATGTCATTCCTAGTGTCCTCATCTCACCCCTCCCTATGATCAGGAGCATAGACGCAAAAGATCGAGGTGATAAGCCCCCTTCCGAACCTAGTTGAATTTGTATCAAACTGGATTAAAAACAAGTCATGTTTTATGGCAAATTCTTCTTCGTATTTGTTTTAGTAAGGCATAAAGCATCGAAACTCCATATACACATAATTGAAATCTGTGAATTCGATCATATATTTAATTTTCTGCCTTTTCGTGTTTTCTTCTTGTGTTTCATGCACCACCTTCAACATTTGATCACGGCATAATCCAATACATCGCACGGGTTTCGTTTGAATGCAGCTGGGTGTAAAACTTCGTGCTGAGAACTTCATATGATGGATGACTAATGTAGCGATTCTAATTCAGCACTGCATGTGTATGAATGCAGCTACGGAACATTGCATAAACTAGGAGTTGAACTAAATATTTAAATTGTTTGTTAAAGAATCTGTCAATTGCCAGGATCATAGCAGCGCCGTTGGTGTGGTGGAATTTTCTCTGAAGAAAAGAATTATTTTCTACAACAGTAAATCTACTGACATTGGGCTTCCGCAGATCTAAAACAAATATCATTCCCCGTTCCTTAAGGAGGCTATTTCTACACCTAACTCACTACTACGAAGTTATGTTACTATCTGTAGTTATGCACTTACTGTTCTTTGCATATTCCTTTTTCATGGTTGCTTTTTCAAAAATAGTATCCCACCTCTATACAATCCATTCTAGAACCTGTTTGTATATACAAGATGTTGTCACATACATCAGAACAACCTGTAATATCTTGTTTAATATATTGTGGATAATGGTAAAGCATTTGTTTATGGGGTAACAATGATTTCGTCTATGATATCTCAGTCTTTGATAAATACAGGCTGCAATCATGATGAATTAGGGATCTTTCTCTTAGGATACGCATAGTTGAATGGGAATAGACCTGAACAAATAGGTCAAATAGACGACCTTTTTGAAGCGTGAGGCCAAACGCTTCAGGCTAAAGAATCTTAGGTCTAGAGCTGGTAATTATTTCAAGTATTATATCAGGTAAATTAATAAGTAGCAAACCATTACAGTTAACAATAACTGTTTCTGAAATAACATTGAGAAACTAAGAAGCCTTAATACGCTGAAATGCTATATGAGATTCCTGTTGCAGTTGCCGAAAAGAATGTGTTAACAGGAACGTGGGCCTTGACCGCTAAGTACCACCGATAATTGATTACAGTAAACCCTTTCGCAAGATTAAGAACACCGAAGAATCGAAACATATGAAGTTTATAAATATATGCTCGTTTAGTTTACAAGTCCTGACTACTTCGTTATTCCTCATCAAAATACTATAATCCATGTTGCAGCTCTTAAACTACTTATTCGCAACTGAAACAATTTTTGTGGCTTACATTAAGAAGGGTTTCTCTTTCCTAATTGGCAGAATAAGTGTTCATCTATATCTGCAACCTGCTTCTGAACGTATTGAAACGTTGGGCTACATAATGGATTACGTATAGGACATTTTAATCTGACTAGCTACTAATTGCCTTACATGTCATGCCTTCTAATTACTCTTTTATAAACCGAAAAATCATTTCTGTTATACATTGAAGTGAAATAGATATATTTGATTTTTACATAGGTACGTTCAGAGTGTAATATGAAATCCCTCAATCCCTTTACACGTATAACAATGTGTCAAACACACACGTAACATGCACTTGCCAATCACATAGGTGTAAGTTTCCATGATGTTTACTAATTTCAGCTCTGTGGTTCAAATGAAAATTCACATTTACAAGGTTGAATGTGAATCTACTCATGTTTCAAAGTAGATGATGTTATTAAGGAAACGGTGTTACCATTGTGTGCTGTCACTCCTTAAACGTTGCCACAACAATATTACAACTTATCTATAATTCAATTTGAATTATGCGACATTTCAGTTAATTGTTCAGTATGTTTTCACTAAAAAATTTGCAGTATCATTCAATGGTTCTAATTTTCTCTTTAGATTGGAAAACTTGAGAGAAAATAAAAGCGAGATTAAAAACTCTCTATTGAAACTTTTACCATCTACAACAGTTGTTAAATATTGGAACCTTCCCCTTTATTACAAAAGCTACCAGGAGAGCTGCAGTAATTGAAAAAGTAATGTGTGTCTAATGCTCAGAATTTGATAATAAAGTCATCCTCCTTTTTGCTTCCCAATATTTAGACAGCGGATCTTCGTTAGTTTTTAAAATTTCACATACATTCAAGTGATCAATGTTCCATCTTTACCACACAAACAGTACCATTTGAACATTTAAGCAGATAATTTTTGGGACATCCGGAGAATTTTTAAATTTATTTTAGAGATCATTCCATTTTCATTTTGTAGAAGAAGTAAACTATTTCTCAGTTGGTTGTGCAAATGTGCTTTATTAAACTTTCAACTACTTCATGAGGAATATTTTCTTTACTTTTTTTTAGCAAATTTGGAATCCATCTTGACCAACAAATCCGCTTAGTCATTCCCAGAAATTGGTTGGATGAAATCCAACAGTTGGATTAAATCCATTGGAAAACTAAACGTTTATTTAAATTTTGGAGATGTTCAATTATATTATACATGTAATTCATTCAGTCATTAATTAATTATTTATTTATTTTCATTTTATCGCTGTCTCTAAAAATAATAGCCTAAATTTGACAATAAAACTATGTTGGAAAGCTTACTTTTCCAGGCAAATAGAAAGCGTAAACTACATCAATTTCTCCATCAAAGTTAACCACTTTTTTCTCTTTTATTACAGCTACAATTTTGTCGCTATAAATCAAGTTTAACAACACTAAAATGAAAAATATAAAGAGAAAGAGATATAATAATTATAAATCATCTTGTTGTGAAATACGTATTATAATTTTGCTATACTAAGTTTAGGATTAATAGAATAGTCCCTACACGAATACTTATGGTCTAGAACATTTCTCACCTTGTGTCTAAGAGGGTTGACCACCTCCTATTAATTTCTGCAAATTTTTTTAGGGAAACACAGTAAGAAAAGTAAAAACGTATGCAATTTGTTCCGTTTACTACAGCACTTCTTGGTTTTGAGATTTATCTTTGTAATAGAGTTCTTCGGATTAATTTTCTTTTTTGCTTTTTCTCAGAGTCGGTGTACTACCTTTACTGACAAAAGGCTCTTCTTTGATTGGCTCGCCATCGTCCTCTTCACTCACTTGTTTTGCTTGCTTTCTTGGTTGTAGGGAGGGATTGAGAGTTGAGCTGGCTTCTTGTGAAGGAACACAAAAAAGCCCTTGCCACGGTGGCGGTCGATACGGGAGACAATGGTGACACTTGAGGAAGACGAGGTGGACCTGGCCGGAGGATATGTCCCGTTGGACTTTCACACGGTGCATCTTCTAAGAGTACTATCTCATTTACAACTCTCTTTGTTGCAGTGCAACCACACAACCAGCTAAGAATGGCTGCATTCTTTACCTGCAATCGATCAAAACGCAGCATAGCAGTGCATCCGTTTGCTGCACTTTCACCTTATATATGGTGGATGTCTTAAAACAAATAGTTTACATTATCATTGTGAACCAAAATTCTATCCTATAGGTAGCATAAAAGAGGTATAGGTATAATTTAAGCTGACATTAATGGTACTATTCTGCACTACCAAATTTTCAAAATTCATTACACATAACCTCTATAGTTCATTAAACAATGTCCAAGTATTTGTTTGAATGTTAATGTGTTTCATTATGACTACAGTATAGTAATTGCTCCTATGGCCCAGAATTTACACCAAATTCCTCTTTTTTCCTCATTGCGAGGAAAATGAGAAGCTGTGATAGGCTATGATGTTAACAAGTTCTCCGTCTGCTAGAACAGCTGCAACACATTTTGAAATTCCACAGCTTTAATTTCTTGTCGTATGTAGATTTTACATCATCAATGGAAAAATGATTCTACTGAACATTATAGTTTTCACCGTTTCCTCACTGTCATTAGTTATAACCAATGATTATTGTGGTCTTCCCTGATGGGTTGACTTGCATCAGTGATGTATCCACTTTCGTCCAAAGGGGGGGGGGCATTTATAGACTCGTGGTATTGCCCTAATGGAAAGAGCCACCCCCTGCAAGATATAATACGAGGTCTAGCCGAAAGTCCGAAGACTCCTGCCTCTATCTACCCGGGAGCATGGAAAGCTCTGGGGTGCTTTACTGGGGGTATTTCCTGGAGTCTAAAAATCCCCCTTTTAAAATTCAGACGGGTGGAACTGGATACGCCACTTTCGCGCGTCAATACCTTAGGGAAGACTACTGAATAACCTCGGTGGGACCGCACACCTACTCGCTCTGCAGTGCCAGTGCCCGGGACCTTTTAGGCAACCCTCTGCCCCCTTCGTGCGGCCGAAGCCTGGCCAGAGGTACGCAATTTCCCATGGGTATCGGGAATACACTGCCCCCTCGAGTCCAACCCAAACCGAACAACTTCCATTCGGGAGGGGCTGGATTTTGTGTCCTGAGGTTCCTCTGGTAACTCTCGCCCTGCAAGACATGTATTTCATTTAGGAGCGAGGGTACCTATCAGGGCAGCCTTTACAAAGTAAAAGCCGACCTCCCTCTACAAACAAGGATAACCAAACTGTCCCCAAATGGGCGCCCGGTGCCTCCAAGGCTCTTTCCATGGGGTAAGACCTAGAAGCTAACAAGCTCCCCCGCATTTGGTCCGTAAACACAAGATGGGTGGAAGTGGATACACCACTTACGCTCGCCAACTTCAAAGGGGAAGGCTACCGATAAACCTCGGTAGGACCGCCTGGTGATCTAGCACACCTACTAGCTACGCAGGCTAGTACGCGGGAATATATGGCTTCCCTCATTCCGTCCGCAGACGTACCAGATATCCCCCAGGTATCGGGAACCACTGCCCCCTCGAGTCCAACCCAATCCGAACAACTCTCATTAAGGAGGGGTTTTGCTGTTCGGCCCGAGGTTCGGGGACACCTTCAGGGGTAGTTTCAACTTCCGGTTAAACCTCGTTACCACCTTCAAGTACACATTATTGAGCACGTATTCTTTTATTGTAGGAACACGCCGACACTGTTGCAAACATTTATCTGTGCCCGCAATCTGCGCCAGACTATAACCTGTCCGTGTGCCGCCTTCTCTACACACCTAACACTCCTCTATTTATTTTTAATAATTATTAAATCAGGAGCTAAAAGCATTTGGGGAAGCTCCTAATTAACTGAGTATGTCGAACAGAGAAAACTTCTTATCGTTGGTGCATGACGTGTCATACTGCCAAAACTAGTCAAGTCAGAAGCAATGAAAACCTGAGGAACTTGAAACAGGATGAATCATGAATGCATTTGTTTCAATAACCTATTGACGTCATTGTTTCTAGTCAATCTTTATATAAAAGGCTGCATGGTTTTGAAGGGTACAATAGCACTCGGAACATGTTTACTCAACTTCCCGAAAGTCGAATGAATACAGCATTCTTTTGTCAATTATTTTACGTTATTATTCCCAGTGCTGTATCCATTATATTTTTATTACGGACTTTCTAAGATGAAATTTATACGTATAATAATGGAAAACAACGTACGATTGTCTTATATCAACTTGACTACATCTTCACAATGGCTGATATTAATACAGTCGTTTGTAAACTCAGGCTTTAATGCTTAGGTCTGCGTAAAATAAAAGAAAAACTAGTCAATTCAGATGGTGTATCTGCAATCACTTCATCACGTAATAATTTTGGCATCAAATATTCGTCCCTTGTATTGATACCTGCCATCCTCTAAAACATGATATATCAGAAATCACTGGGTTTTCTATAAAAATTAGGTAGAAGAAATTCTGGCTTATGGTGTTACCTCTCTTGCATTTGGTTACTGTTAATGTTTCCATTTTAAGTGTAAATAACGACAAATCGCATATAGTTTATGATTATGATTTACGTCATTATGTTAACATTCAACTTCCATTGTAAATTGCTCCTTATAGCAACACAAGAACAATGCATTAAATGACCATTTATATTTTGCAATCTATTTTCACAATAATAACGTACTACTTATAGCTTTAATTCAAGAACATGCAAAATCTTTTACATGGTAATACAATAATCATAACGAGATAGCGAAACTTGGCCACTGACAGGAGAAAGATATGACTTCAACTTAACTATGCCCCGATTATTTGTGGTGGGCACTATTTACAATACGAGAGTGGGTCCAACCCCGTTGAAGTTCTACATAAAAATCGTAAATATACTAAACTGTGTGTAATAAGGAATCTCTTGAAGCCTTACAAAGAAGATGAAAAGCATCTGAATGGCACATCAAGTGTATACACTTTCTCCCAATCACATCATCAAATGCAACATCTCGTAATACAGACAACATTCAGATATAAACCATTGGAGGTTTTTGGAAAATATAGGACAGTGAAATTATAATCGAACTCACTCGCCAACGTTCTCTACCGCGCGAGACGGCCGTCAGTCGCCGAGAAACTTATGCCGGGAGAAGCGGACTAGAATCCTTATAATAGATGCTGGAAATATGCCCTGCTTTTAGTCAGGCAGCATATCGCGTGTGAATATTCTCGCTAACTCTCTAAAGCTCAGCTGTAGGTATTCCTGAGATTTCTTGCACGATGTTTTCCTTAAGTTCTTGTATTGTGTAGGATAGGATATATGTCTGTTGAAACTAAAGGCCTATTTTTATACACGTGTGCAGGCGTTAAAGTCAAATGATCCCACTAAACGTGTGAATTATTGTAACTGGTTTTTCCAATCCGTAGAAATGAGGTTCATTGGCCCACAGCTTTTGTCTTCCACTGATAAAACTTGGTTTTATTTAACTGGATATGTGACAACAGTTGTTTACAACAGTCGATGCTGGGCTCACAGAAATTTTGCTACTGGATGAAACGCTCTTATGATCAGAAAATTTGACAATAGTGTGCGAGAAGTTCTAGGAGAATAATAGGGCCCATATTCTTTGATGAAACACTAAATCAGAGGTTAATTCTGAGGCCATTTTTTAATTGCTTGCCAGAAGAGAAATGGTATAGTTGATTCCAACAAGATTCTGCAACTGCACATACGGCTGCAAATCATTTAATGCAGTAAGAAAGGTGTTTGATGACAGAAAAATTAGTATTGAATTGTGGCCTCTTCATTCTCCTGACCTAAGAAGAACAAAGTGTATCGTTCCATTCCTCTCACAGTACAGGAACTTAGGGAAAACGTGCAAGAAATTACAAGAATACCTCCTTCTTAGCTTTGGAGAGTGAGCGAATATTTATGGGATATGCTGCCTGTTTGAGATCAGAAGGTCAACATTTCCAGCATCTAGGTATGGATTCCAGTCCGCTTCTGCCGGCATAAGTTCTCCGGCGACTTGCCGGCCATCTCGTGAAGTTGAGGGACGCCGCGAGTGGGTCCGTTATAACTTAACACCCCGGTATATTGTAGTGCACTGTAATTCCTATCCTGCAGCCATAAAATATCATAAATAAACGAACTAATGGCAAACTTAGGTGATTGACGACTTTATTTTGCAGCTACACTTTGGTATTTTTCTATTGAATACTATAGATGTTTTTACATTTGTTGCATAAAATGGAAGTGTTACAATTTGAGAATATGTATCTCTTGATCATTTTACGTATAAAACTGTATTTTATTACTCATAAATTAATTATACATATAAATTATTTCAAAGCATGGAGTACATATTCAGTCAGAGTAAGTGCGTATAGAAAATTACAACTTCATATCGAATCGTTGGAAATATAAAAAGTAAGTATGTGTGGAGATTTGTTTACCATGCATAGGTGTTCATATTGTTTAATTACTGCAGCAGCCTTCCTGTCAATAGAGAATTTTGCTTGAACACTAAGATGGGACGATTCAATAATTCAGTGAGCGAATCTGCGAGTTTAGAGCACTTTAATAGTGTGTGATCGAGCGAGTAGGTCCTCATCTGCAGCCAATGGGGTAGTTAACGTCAAATTAACATCTATACAACTATGTCGCCCACCCGGAATCGAACTAATGTAGCGAAAACAACTGAGTGAACGTAGATTCCACTTCGATCTCTTCCCTTCTGGATGACAAGACTCCCAATATGCAATAAACCTCTATGGAGTATCTACCGGCTCCACTCAACATTGAAGAACGTTCAAGTGCTACTAGATGGCCTTTGTTTCCAGCTTAATTTGCAAGTGATTAGAATGTTGAAAATATGGTTGGAACACATTTTTCCATACTTATATATCATATGTATGTAGATTAGAATGTGTTGCCTGTAAAATTTAGAAAATTCGTAATCCTTAAAAGAGCATTGCTTTTGATAATGATCACGCCATATCACGAGGTTTTAATATTTAGTACTCGATAACACTTGAGGAGGAGCTGTAAGGGTGGTAGGTGATTTCTTAATTATATTCTTACTGTATAAAAATATACAGCAATATAAAGTGGGTAACGAATTCTGTTTTTCATCATCATATTTTCCAAATGACGTGGCTTGCTCCGAAACAGACGACGTACACCGCCTTTTCAATAGAAGTTTTATAGGCTGCAGCCGGTGATGAATGTAACATGCTTTTTAAATTTATTTTGTTGGACTTACCACTGGGTGAAGATGTTTTTTACATACTCACACACTGATCTTTTATTATTGCTTCGGTCTACTTAAAACAGTTCGACATATCATTCATTTAATTCATTAACTCTGCTCATTGCTAAAACAAAATAGATGTGTAAATTGGTCGTGCATTACAAGCTAAAGGCTTGGTAGTGAATATAATTTGATGTGTGAAGCTAACAGATGGAAGGAAATTCCATTGTGTCTGCCATTTTACAGATTTTGGTCACCGGAGTAAGGAAATGAGAGGGATTCCCCACTCCATAGGGGAGAGCTTTCTGCTGTGTTGTGTGCACTGCGGTCCCCTAGCACTCGGTTTTTCTGAAGTTAACAAAAGTACGTTGGGGCGAACATTCGAGCCACTCCACTTAGGGACGTTTTAGGATTGGGTTTGTCTCGACGGGATAGTAGTTCCTGACACCAGGCACAGCCACCCAGACGGGGTTGACAGACGCCTAAAAGAATCTCCGGTACTAGTCTGAATAGCTAGTAGCAGCAGAGCTATTATGTGTTTCAAATGGGCAGGTGTTTGTCCTTGAGCGCTACTAGGTGAGCAACCAATCGGTGTCCTGCGGTGTTGTCGTATTGCATTCCCGCTAAGTGGTGTGTGATGAGCGCCAACCTAATCAATCTGTATGAAATACTATTCGCGCTAAGACAAAAATTCAGATTTTATCATAACTGATCCATGTGGAAGGTAGAGAGTAATGTATCTACATAACCATGAAACCAAAATATTTTTAGCTCAAATAGTTTTTCTAATACAAACAAATAAACCACTATTGCCTGTATTATAACAATGAATTGCGACGTAGGCACTGTATGAATGTCATTATTGGTTGGCATGTATGCATGTACGTATATTTGTAATTACTCAGAGCTGAAACGTGAAGGTTTGACAAGACGTGATAAAAGAATTACTTTGAATAATCCAATTTGAGCTAGAGGAAACAAGAAATTTCCTGCTGCCCTGGTAGAACGTGTCTGGTCACATTACATCTTTGTTTATGAATGGCTCGTAATCTCTATTTACTTTAGAGATTTCAAAGTGCTTGGTGTGTATGTAAGTAAATATACTTTTAATTACTCAGAACTAAAATTGAAACTACTGACATGACGGATAAAAGAATTACTGTGAATAAGTCAAGGTGTTAAATTAGAGAAAGAGCAAACACTTCATTTCCTGTTAGACTGTGGAATGTTGTATGCTTATGTTTATGAATGAATGTTGGATAAGAAGTGTTTATTTACTCTGGGGAGTTCAGATAAATATCATTCAGTTGTTCTTTACACAACAGTAGAGTAAGAGTTAAATAGTGAAATGGCTTCTTGCGGTGAATTTAGTGGCGAGTCAAAAAGACAGGTATTGCGAAGTCAGGCTCGAAGTATTTATTTTTAGGGTGGGTGTACACGTTCTTCAAAAATTTTTCGGAAACAGAAACTAAGCAAAGTTTTTGCAAAGAGTACTTCCGTTTAAAAACACGGAAAAAGTGTATCTGCTGGATCCACTTACAATTGAAATGGGACACGAGGTAATACGCCTTCCACCTTACCTACCACTCCCAATATAGTCCAATTGAGTTGGTGTGGGCTCAAATAAAAAGGGGGATTGCAAACAGAAATAATGCTTTTAAACTGACGGACGTTAAACAACTTGTTCTCGAAGAAATTGACAAGGTAACACAACAGGACTGGGAAAACTGCGTGAGGCATGCAGATTTTAAGAAAGAAATAGAATGTGACGAGATTTTGGAACCTATAATGATAAATTTGAAAGACTCAGACGATGAAGACAGCGGCAATGACGAATTGTCTCTTAACGGAAGTGACATTGACAGCGATATGGATGAGTCACTGGCAGTTCCATTGGATTAGAAAAACAGGTAATTCATAAGCTATAATTATAGTTATAGTATTTTAAGTTATATATAATTTGCGGAAATGCTTTTTCCAATTTTTATTTTGGCAACTGCATCTTTGTAAAAGTTTGCAAAATATAATTTGCTTACTCTTACGTCAGCGCCAAGCAGACCTGCATGTTGTATGAGTGTGCGAGAGAGAGGGTGGGGGGGGGGGAATATAAAAGGAGTGGGGTAACAAGCTGGCAACGCTGAGTGTGATACGGCATCTTTATTAGCTGGACTCCAGAACTGTTCCCATTTGAAACACATAATAGATTAGGTTATCACTAATCATCTCGGATGGGTAAGTGGTGCCCCTACCAGAGCTTTCCAGACTTAAGGTATTGCCTTGGAATGGAAATGGAAAGCTCCACGTAGCTGACTCCGGTCGCACCAGTTTTTGGAGGGTGAGTTTCGACTCCTGGGTAGATCTTGTTCAAACAACTATTATTTCTACTCTTGTTTTACATTTCGTTATTTAAACAATATGGTCTATGAGTGCTACAGTCAATCACTCTCCGGAAACGCAGTCAACGTGTGCTGAGGACCATAGTTCAGAAACTCCTTTTGGATGAATAGAAGGTAATAACGAGGCATCTTGACATCGTTCATTTCTTACATAGAAGAAAGTTCTACGCTACAAATTTTAATAATACCAAATTAAAAATGTAAAATTATTGAAAGTTTAGATATACTTCAATACTCGAATATCGAGAGTATCGATATCTGGAAGTATCGAGGTGCCATTTCTCCTTTTTAACATTAAGTTTGCTGTAATAGAAATTTCTCTCTCACCAGCGGTATTTACCACACTAAATGGGAGGTTCGATTAACCTTCTGGACTCCGATGAACCAAAATAGCAGAAGAGATGAAGAAAGAAGCAATGAATAAGTAAATGAAGAAAAAAAAAGATAGATGTTCAAAATCGCCTTAGAAAGGTTGCTGTAAGAATTGGCGGCGTTCTTCCTCCCTAATAGTAAATAGCTACTTAAATGGCCATGACATCATGGGTACCCTTAAATCCGCTCATAGCATGTACATAACCAACACCCCTACGCTACATTAAAAGAAACATTGTACCGTAACAGCAGGTGTTAAAGTGCTCAATGATGTGATGTGCTGTGAATTAGCGGAGTTAAATTTCTTATTCACTGCAATTGGCATGTGTTTATTGTGGATTGCCGTTTTTCAGGGTCAATGGATGAGGTGAAAGGAGACTACAGGCCAGGACAGGGCGGAGGCAGAATAGAGTCTCAGAGACGTGCAAAGTCCCTAATGTACTGAGTGACACCCAGCGCCGCACCTGAGCTTCTCACCACTACTTAGAGGGAAAGAGAGCGAGAAAGGGCACAATTGAGTTGCCAGGGCAGCTATTTTGAAGGGCCATGAAGGTTTACTTAGTGAAAACACCCATATCTACCTGAACTACTGGGCTGAACACCAAACCGAAATATGACAAGGTGGAACCAAGAAAAGAACGAAATCAAAATGATTGGTCAACGGGGATCGAACCCGCAACCTTCAACATGTTATCCAGTGTCCCCTCGCTCGGTAACTCGCTTCCATTTTCATAATTATTTTACTGTTGGTGATAGTGTGGTTTATTTATTTCAACAGAAATTCGAAGCTGTTAGCAATAGAGTAACAGCGGACGAGGAAATCAAAGCACTAAAGCTAAGCGTTTACGTCACTATCAATATCTTTGGCTTGCCTTGCATTTCGTGAATAAAAACTAACAGATATAATGCTTGTCAAACCTCGACATGATATAGCTCCTTGCAAGAAGGCTCGGATAAAGGTAAGCTTTTGTAAATATATTAATTCATATTTATATAGTGGATACAGTAGCGGTTTCTATTTTACGTTATTGCATGCATCTGGAGTACAAATATTTTCTTTCTTTTGCTGCTTGGATTCGTTACCATCTACATACTTTCTGCTCTCCCTTCAGGTATCAGTGGATCTACTGTATCTATGACGTCGCGACCACCTAAATGGCGATTTTTGTTCTTCTTGCTGTAGCAAACGTGAAGTGAATGTTGCCTTTGCGATTTTATCTGTCAGTATTGCTTTGCAACTAAAGTCGTGGAGCAACAAATAACAACTTTGTAGTTCACATTTATTCTCTTGATTGTATCTGTCAGTTTCAGCTGTGCAAATAAAGTCGTGGAACAACAAATAACATTGTAGTTTAAATTTATTTTTTATATTAACAATAACTTTAACTGACATTAGCCATTAAGAGGAGTCTTTTGTGATAAAATTGAAAACATTTTTGTTTTTTTCTTTCAGCCTTTAAAAAGAACAGCAAAATGACAACATGAACTAACCTGCTCCAAAGTATAAAACTTTACCATCCACAATATATTTTCATCTTCAAAATATTTGTTTTACGTGTTTAGTAAAAGGGAGCATCAGTAAAATAAAAATACCTACGAAATTGCAGAAAACTATAAATACTTGCTTATTACTTAATTAGAGAATATATCTATATTTTACTGGAAATACACGTTTTACAACTTTTGAATACAAAACTAGCAATTGTGAAGAACGGTTTTGTGTGTTTGTAAAACATTCTTCATAAGAATTTCATAAAAATTCTTCAAAACGAATAGCAGATTAAATTAAACACCAAACTCGGTGTTTGAGTTCATCATCATCCAAAGGTACGAAACGAAGATTTTAACAAAAAAGAATCCTTTTACCATAAAGTATTCTTCAGATGCAAAAATTTTTCGGAGCATCATACATGGCGCTTCCTGGTTGGCTGGACTGGTATCTTTTACCATGGCTCTCCTCTCTCCCATAAATACTCATTGCGTCTACCCCTTTCACGTTGCAGAACAGCTCCAGGTTTGTGCATGTGTCTTCTCGGTTTCGCCAGGAGTTGGCCGTTTGAGCTGCCACTATTAAATCGAGCTTTCTTCGTCTCCTGCTGGAGAGGACCTCTCAGCCTCGCTCTAGTGGTAACGGCATAACCGCCCAGCGCTCCCGGTACTGTTGGTCAGCAATAGAGAACTCTGTTGCTTTCGTACGTTCCTGAAGCTCATAATCTCATCCGTTACTGCACAGGGTGTATGCATATATACTTGTTTTCATTCCTTCTCATGCTTCACTTTAATTCAACAGGCACACCACAAATCTGAAATTACGTTGAATATTTCTGCTGACTGGATACTTTCTCTAACAGAGGTAAGTGGTTATATGGACATGTTTATCAGTCTCAGTTATCTGAATGAACAAATATTGTGTAGAAAACCACAGCTAATGTGGTCAATACTGAACCTGTATTCTAATCTACTGAAAGCTTCTGTTATGTAATTAGCACATATAACAGACTATTAGTTTACTTATGGATAGAGACAAGCCCTGAAATGAGAGGATACAAGAGAGAAACAACTAAAGAATGCATTACCATTTGACGCTGAGAGAAATACCAAATCCTATACAGCGAGAGTACTTTGGTGTTCTCTAGGCAAATGTTAGCCCATTACTGACCACAGGATTTTAGATAAAAGCCAGCTTTAGCCCTCTTAACGTGAATGCAAATTAAATCGCATTTGCGCGTGTTAAGGATTTTGTAAATAATGGCTATGTTCCTACAGAAAAGGGATACAGACTACGTCGAAAAAATTAACGTTTGCCAGTTTGGAGTGGTTGTGAAGTTAGAACTGATTATATACTTTGCTTGTAGTACTTCGGGAATTAGGGTTTAGCAGTCTATTCTTTTAGATGTAATGCAAATAGAAGTATTATTCATGAAGATAAGTATTTATTAATAAGATTTTAATTTGCTCTTCACAGATAGATAAAAGCAAGCGTATAGGCAGATATAGTTTGGGATTCAGTGTCACAGAGCGTAAATTTCCAGTATAATTAAGGCATCGCAGTTTTGGTTGGAATGCAATAAATAGTTTCTTTTGTCACAGTATGTACGTAATAGACAACTTCTTGCAGTAATAGTAGTAATAACAATAACAACAATATAACCACCAACAATAAAGTCGCTAACCACGATTATAGTTATTAGTAATAATAAATTCCTTTGTTAGTTGCTTGGCTTGTCCCCATTATTAAACTCTGATGGCAAAAAATATTTAAAGAATAGTCCTTTGTTTCTTGAAAATAAAAAGTACCCCACAAAATAGCAGGGAATTTGGATTTTCTACAATAATAGCCATTCTATTTTCAATATTGTGCATGATGTGCAGTTGTATAATGGACAAGGCAACAAGCTGGTGCGAAGGGTCATACACGAATGTCGGGTAACTCAAAGCTCCATGGACCCTGGGCTCATTCGAGCGTCATTTCACCCATTCCATTCATCGTTCGATATGACTTAACGTTGGGGGATGTAAATTACAAAAAAAAAAAAAAAAAAAAAAAAAAAAAAAAAAAATCATAGATTAATGGATACTGTGACATGGATAAGAATATATAATCGTGACCTCATCGAACCTAACAACTGGCCATCTAAAAGTCCAGATCCCAACATGATGGTTTATTGCATTTGGGATATACTGCTACAGAAGGTTCAAAAACTCAGGAGAGATATCACAAACATTGAAGACCTGAAAGCTGTACTGAGAGACGCCAGGAACAATGTTATATTTCAAACTATCCGGAATGCCACCCGAAATTGGTTACAACGTCTACGCCGCTGCGAGAGACCCAAAGGGAATCATTTTGAGCACTTGCATTCATTATGAACATTCAAGAGACAATGTCAGAAAAATTAAATGAAAATATGTGTGTCCAACTCATATTACAGAATCTAAAAGAAATCTCCTGCTCCTTTGTGGAGTACCCTGTAGAAGCGTATTATTCTTAGATAAGCAACTAATGCTTTTTTGTTCTTTTGACATGCAAGCACAGTTAGGGTATAGAACAATTTAGTGTGAACATATCATACAAAACGCAGGGCCATTTCTTGTAGGTTATGATTTTATATATCACATATATACTTGTGTAGCATGTAAAAGGAGTAATATGGTAACACTATTTGGAATTAGAAATATCTGTCGAATTGGTAATATGTATTTGAAATACATCTTTATCAAGAAAAATTTGCGAACTATTACGGAATCTTTTATAGGTATAATAAGGTGCCAAAATACGAAAAACCACCGTTTATTTCATTACAGAGAAACAAAAACATTTATACAAAGAAAAATAAGTGTGCAAGGTGAAGTGAAGCTTAGTTATTCTTGAGAAATGAAAATAGTAAGTTTCACGAAAACAAGTACACATCCATATATAGTATTGGTGTAATGAGGGTAACACAAAGCTTTGAGAAATTCTGTAAATATGTACCTGAAATGTGTCCCTTTGGACTTAGAGGGATTAAGAACTGTATATTCATTTTCATAGTATAATACCTTCGATATCCTGCAAGTAAAGCGTTAATCATATAAATAACAGCTTTAACTTTTTTCATTGTATTTATTAAAATTTAAAATGTTCTAAAATATGTCTAACATTGGTATTTTGATATGCCAGGTATGTGGTCTGACAGCCTGTCATCTTTCTATGAGCTATGTCATAGGCTTTACTAACATGTAGGTATATAAATTCTTATCCTCGGCCACAGATTATGAAAATGCTTATTTATTACGAAATTATAGAACATTTTTTATTTTAGGCATTCTATTTTGGTCATTGTTTTGGCATTTCCTCACCCTTTTCATACTTATTTAGTCATTTTGTTGCATTTGCGTTCAGTTTATAAAGAATTTTGTTATCGGTAGCTTTCATATGCGAGATAACCTTTAATATATAGTTAGTTACTAACACTCCCCACATGGCAACCTTGGCCTTCGGGGTAACCTCACCCCACCAAGTGATGACCGGACCCATTTCTCAGGTGGAGGCACCCAGAGGGCGGTGTCCATTACCTCCGATGATAGGGTGATAGTGAAGATGGCGGTGAGGTGAGAGGACCTACAGTTTTTACCGTGGACTCCGAACCACGTTGGGCATAGGGGATACTTCACGTGTGCTAGACAGAGGTGAAGGCGTGGATAGGGCCGACTTAAAATCGCCAACCCCAGAGCCGGGAATCGAACTCGGGACCCTTAGAACGGGAGCCGCGAACGAAACCACCGCGCTACCCCGGCGCGGGTATTAAAACAGCCATTGTTGAAATGAGAAATAAAAGTAACATCGCAAATTAAGGAAATCAAGGAAAGAAGAAATAAACACACACGCACACACACACAAACACACCTTCCGGTTTTCTGGAAAGTGTTGCTTCTGGATGGATGGGTGGTTAATTTCTGGGGAGCAGACATAATTACAATTAGGAATTCATAAAGTGGAGAAAAGTAGGCCAGTTTTCAGATTTTCCCGCATGGACTTTTAATTTATTGCTCATCTTGAACTGTAATTTAAGAACTCAAAGGAGTTTAACTGTGTCGTACCTCAAAAAGAAGTTTCTAAATGTCTATTAATATTATTCTCAGTTCCTTTAATAATAATACGCAGAAATATGTTTTAAAATTTACCCCATAATTATTTTAATCGCTTTCGTTACTTTGTTTTTGCAAAGGTGTAGTACATGTATGTGTATTTATAATATTATGTTGTTTTTCTTTCCTATTTTTAATTTCACAATCATTTTATATTTCGGAAATTTTAGGTATTACAAATTCAAATGTACATCTAGTGTGGAGCAAAAGAATTGACAAACCTAAATGCATTAAAATGGGCACATTTATAGAGCCTTATTGGCGTTTTATGCATCTAAAGATACGAATGTGCTGCTTTTGCAACAAAACAAAAGAGAACTGCTAGAAATGATTCTCGAAGCAGAGTAAGAGCGATAATAATTGATGATATCGTTTTTGTCCCTTTGTTCTCTGATGCTTCTATTAAAGCCACTCGAATAAAAGGAAGCTATCAGCGTGCAACTGTTTCATTTCTGTTTTAACGATGCCTGTCTGATGGAAGCGAGTATGAAATTGCATAGCCATTTTTGTTAAAGCACTAGTTTTTACAATGATTTAGATGTGTTGCTTCTTTCCATTTAGTGATTGCCTTTACCATTTACAAAAGCGCGTTATTGCTGTCTAACGTATATGGAGGTATTCCTTTAGCAATGTGCAGGCAATCGTTCAAAATACCCATCCAGTGACCATATGCTGTCATGAAATATTTCATGCTTTGTGCCTGGTACGTTGTGCATTTCTAGTTCTGTAAGGGTACCATATTTCTGCGGATGACATCTGTGAAAAATAAGAAATATTGGGTCTCTAGTTTGCCTGCCATATTATGTTCTCTCGAGAAATGGTGTCGTTTTCAAACTGAGGATTAACCATTTAATACTGTTAGATAAAATTCATATATCAAAAGTGATTATGTCAAATAAATATCAAAATTTAGTTATCTAGGTAAGAATATATCTTTAAAAGGATCAGGTGTTGTGTAAAGAAGGTACACAATTATATATATATATGGAACTGTTTATATGACATTGGGTATTAAAAACAGAGAGAATAAAAAAGTAAATTTCCACAAAATTATGAACTTTCCCTGTTTACTGGGCGGAAGCAGAACATAGTGTTCAGAGAAAGTGGTGAAAGCCGAACAGAGGTGGCCGAAATGCGAAGTTTAAGATATGAGGTACGGTATACAAAACTGAGCAAAAAAAAAAAAAAAAGTAAAGATGTACGAAAATAACTGAAGGTGAAGAAGCTGAACAAATAAAAATGGGAAATATAAAATAAGATTGCTATTATGTACAGAGAGTGCTATCTGGAAAAGATTCTTTATCAAATGCTGTTGTACGAAACACTGGAGATATAATCCTGGAAAGCCAAGGATAAGATAAAAGGATTTTTGTGGAATGAGGGCCAATAAATACTTACTCTTTACAGTTGATAATGTTTTTTTTATTAATATTTGGTGTCAAAATTGAAGAAATTGAAAGGTTTTCGTTCGGTGTCTGGGCAGATTTTCTCCGATTTTCTTAACTACTCATTACAATAACTGCTCCATTTCCTTTCATCTATTTCACCATTATTTCATATCATCTATCTTCTCAATCTCACACCAGGCTTAGGATTGAGTGACTTTGGCCCGGAAGTTAAAAAAGAAAAGAAAAAATACAACAGGTTAGTAGTAACCCCCTTTTAAACATAGGGGAGGGATTTGAGTGTCAAACAGTCGTGCATGTACCATACGTCCAAGGTCAAGGGAAAGGGAAATATTTCAAATGTAGTTACATGACGGACACATTGTCTTAGAATATATTACACATTTATTCATATATTATACAAAATAATGTTATCATTTCATATGAATATGAACAAGGGAATCATTTAATTTACTGTGTACACTGCAAATATCAGAGTTAATTCGTTCTAACATAGCTACACTATGTCTTGTCACAATGAACAGAAATTTACATTTTGGAGGTTTCAAACGGAAACTATCCACTCTTCTCCCCCATACTTTCTCTGTATTGGAAAGAGATTATCTCTAAATCGCATGATGTGGCTAGGACAAATTTAAACCAAAAGGAGGTGCTACAGTTTCCTTTTTGTGTATTATATTTTTTCTAGCACATTGTAGTTCATCCCGAGTTTAAATAGAATGGAATATCCAGTAGTTTTCTGGAGAATGTGTTTTTGTTTCTGCTCTATCTGTAGAAATATTCCGCCTCTGCTGCGCGTAGAAAATGCGCGTGATCTTTCACGATCTGTACCCCGTGCACAACTAACTTCACGAATTTTTCGCTAAACTTCCGGGCCCCACTGATGAAATATCCTGGCTACCCTTATTTATTTAGAGCTTGTCTGCTTCTCTACAGGTATCGGACTTCAGACGCCCACTTCTAAGTCCCGGAGGTTGCCAGTCCTCCATACGAGTAGAAAAATAACCTTTCACCAAAAACTGGTGGCAGTCTCGCACATGAAGAGAATTACAGCTGGCACTATGTATGTAAAACCATCAGATTTAAATAGGTATGTGTAGACGGTTGTAATAAGGCTAAGTTATAATATAAGATAATTACGTGGGAAGATCAGGTGCGCAGAAGAATTTCGGAGCACTTCAGCACAAAAGCACATACTTTTTGGGAAATGAAAATGAAGTAAAAGGTACAAGGACGACCAGATACGAAGTGATAGCCGTTAATATTTCCAGGTGTAAGACCGCGACCCAGTGAGCGACCGGTCCAAACGGGAATCGAAACCGCAAGCGAAGCCATTTCGCTCAGTCCTATTCGGGTGAATGCAAATTTTACATCTGTTACCTGATTAAATTATTATTTTCCTCTATCATGACTAGCTCCATTTTACAGAATGTTCCGCTTGCATTGATTATGCGCAATTAGCCTTCTTTCTGTATCTTAAATTTCCCGTTAAGGATAGATCACATAGATGCATGAGACTTGCGCCTTGAACAGTGCCATACGGTAAAAGTGCAAAAGCAGGCTGTACGAAGTGAAGTTATGTCAAAAAGTATTTTAAGGGTAAAAATCAGATTGCATTCTTTTACATTTTAAACGGCCATATGCATGTTAAAATTTAGGAGTATACCCAAATTTATGTCATAACAAGTATCCAAGAAAAGCGTTGTGATAAAATAACTCTTCTCATTACAGTCTTTTTACTCTGCACATAGCAAGATGAGAGCAAAATTTCACAACAAATCAGTTAATTAAGAGAGTAAGAAAAAAATCCAAAGCATTGTATTCAGTACCTTCCTTTACTCTTGCACGAACTACTCGAAGAAAGGTTAAGGTTCTAATTACTTCAAGTTAATAGACATAAATATTATCTTATTATATCATAAATATTATATAAATATTATCTCAGAGCAACAGAAAATGGGGATAGAGTAGGCCTTAAGAGATAGTACACGCACACGCTCTCTCTCCCCCCCCTCTCTCTCTCTCTCTCTCTCTCTCTCTCTCTCTCTCTTTCTCGAATAGAACTTTTTATAAAATTGCTTGTTTGGATTCAGGGAATCAATAAACAATAAAATAAACGGAATGAATAACATACAGTTAAACCTGTAGAAAAAAATACAAAAAATAAATCGTTTTTTCACTTTTCATATACCGTATATAAGAGGTTTATTTACTGTTAATTTGGGTATATTCTTTTTTTTTTTGGTAAGGAGTTATTTATATTAATATTAGTAGGTTTAATTTTAATTATTTTTGTAATCGTTTTAATTAATTTTATAAATTGTTTTAGAATTTAAAGATTTATTTTGATCTGGTCCATATACTCAATGAAATCAAACATATTGATCCTTTGGGAGGACTGCAATACTTCCCCTACTTAGTTCATGTAGAACTGAAAATAAAAGTTACTTGGATATCGCCCTTAGAACCGAGTGGGAAGGCTCAGGTGGTTTCGTCTGTTGCCCGTTGCCGGGAGGTCCGAGTTTTATTTCTGTGGCCGACTTATCTGACCCATGGTTTTTTCCGCGAGGGTTTCCCGGGTCGCTAGGTAAATGCTGGGTAGGTTAATTTCATCCCCCGAATTTCCCATCTCTCCATTTCATCTCTAATATTATTTCACATCATCTTTCATTTGGTGCTCTCTTTCAGGGTAGGAACTGTCGGCGGGTGTCTCGGCGGTGCATGGCAGAATGATATGCTCCGATGAAAGCTACTTCTTCCACCGGTAGGTGGGTTCCCGGTCTTCGAACCTGCATTTGGGACGGCAGGATGATATGCTCTGATTTACTCATTCTCCTCAGGTAAGTTAGTTGCCGGGCTTTAACCTGCCGCTGGGGCGGGACCGGTTGCCGGGACCATTTTGCGAACCGGCTGCTGGGTCCGTTTCCGTACCGATGTAAGGGGGAATGTCCGTTGTCTAACCTGCATGGGGCGTCACTAAGTAAAATGTAGGGACCCTGCCCTCTGCACTGTCGCGGCTCCTGAGAACGGCCACCGCCTGTCTCTTCTGGCCTCATGCTTCCTCCTGGGAGAGACCCACTTGGGGGCATAGGTACAATGGATCACGACTGGTCTCCGTGCCGAATAACCTCCGTAATAGGTACTAATTCTAATTCTATCGCCCCTAACTGAAGACACCTTAATCCATTGCAATTCTACATTTATAACCAGCATTATCTTAATTTCTGGTGATGCGAGAACGGATTTGCCTGTCGCATACCCTTCACATTTCAATAAGATGTGTGCCTTTGTTCACATTTACCTGCGGATTCCTCAGCTTCTCTTACATAATTATTTTAGAAGGTAGAAGTTGATTTGCCCGACAATTAACTTTTTAAAATCCAGTATATTCATTAATTTTATTTCCCTGTCCCCGCCTTTCTGAAGTTATTTAACAACGAGATTGAGGGGCTTCTAAAGTGAAACCTTGTAATTTTAGAAATATGAAAAACTTCGTAGAAACGCTACATAGTCTGGAAATTAGTTGTTCTTTCACACTAGCCGTGTGTAGGACGCACTATGAAAGGGTAGAGACAGACTTAAAAACTTAATGACATAGCCGGGATTTGAACTACGGATCTTCTGGTCTCCGTCCAGCCGCTCTAAACCATTGGGCTACTATGGCCCACGTGCCAACATGAAATTAAATTCTCCAACTGAGAAGAATTTGAAGAACTTAATGTCATGTTGACTCGTTGACCATAGTCTGTTTGTAACATTTGGTGATGAATATTGGATCTGCTCGAGTAATGTTTCTTAAATAAGTAAAGTGGATTGAAGTTAAAATACTTATAGTCTTTGTTGATTCCATAGTTATTTATTAACATGAAAGCTGTGTAATTTTCACGTAATGAGCAACCCTTAATATATACAACGAAATTAGCTCCCACACATAAAGGAAAACACGCATAATCTGCGATCATTCACATAAATAATCTCCTCAGTTAACACAAATATCGGTTCACTGAATTATTATTCTTCAGATCATGTTCCAACATAAATAAAGAAAAGTTTTGAGTCCCTTTCTTACGTCAGTATCTATATAAGTAATTTTATAAATAGTGGGCATTACTCAGAATCAGTTTTTTTTAAACTCCGCTTTACTTGTTTTCTTTATTAATGTCGTACAGCATTAAGTCATATTGGAAAACATGTTGAAAGGAGCCCATAGTCAATAGAGCTAAGAGCTACCTGACATTCATCTTTCAGATAAGGAGAAATCTAGGAAAATCCTTATCCAAATAACTATCCTGACCGATATGCAAACTTAGGTCCCCTTGAACGTGAGAAATTTCGCTTGTTGAACGGAGTTCAAGATTGTTTGTAAGCACATTCTTTTGTAACTAAAATTTTCTAATTCGTTCTAATATATTTATATTCAAGTACAAGAATTTGTAAATTATTTTGAAGATTTTAGTAATTTATGAAATTAAATTTGAAATTAACCTTATAGCCTCCATATATTCCAGAATAAACTGAGCTTTTAAATTGGTGAAAAGATTATTAAAAACAGTAAGGAGATTAGTTTAAAGCTCGCGTTCGCTTCATTAACACCACTGTTCTGGTGGTCCATTTAAAGTTTCTCTTATGCTTCTCTATTTCTTCTCTTCCGAGATGAAATCGAATTGTGTTAGTAGTGGATAATCGTTTATTCTTTTGATATCAAACCAATAAGAGACACACAAATGTAGAGGTTGGTGTGGACTGTCATTGCAAAGCTTGTCTTGCTGTGAAATACTTCCACAGGACTCCCCTTTATCGGCTCACATAGGCCTAACCTCTATTCACGTTCTAATGCATGTTTATCGGATTTAATTCAAACCAATAGGCAACAACTCATCCTGTGCTGTTGTGGAATAAAATAATGACGATAAACAGTTTCTGCCAACATTAAATATAAACACTTTAGTATAAGACATGCACAGAAGAATAAATTTATTATTTTTCGTTAACCTTCCTCATGTAGTTCCCTTTGATAAGTGCAAGTTTTCTTTGTTTGGCTTAATACAGTTATATTACCAAAGTAAATTCAAATTCCCAATGAAGTGGACTTTTGATTACCTTTATCCAAATATACATATATTTTCTTTTGCGTTTATTGGTTAAGCTATTCCAGTAGTATCTCTTAAGGCGTGGTGTTCAAAGTACCTGTCGTAAAAACTGTAAAGGTGAGCTTATTCCAAGTCAAGCAAAAGAAGCAATAGGGAGTGTCCATTAATGTTTCATGTGCCGGTGGTAAGTCTTCCGCTGGTGTTAAGTGTGATGTTAATGGAGCATTTTCTTACACTTTTACCCCGGAATAAAAGCAACGTTATGTCTTAATTCAAAGCCGGGGCGGGCGTACGTCGAAGGTAAGGTTGCGATAACAATCGACGGAGAATCCAGGAACATGATGTAACACATGCGAGCACAAGTTTTATGGCTGTTTTATGATGATATGAAAACTCCCGGCCTGTAGGGCTCCCGCACTGCCTATGACTCTCCAGGGAAACCTTTCCCCTTAAACAAATTGTCGGTTCAAAGGTGCGCCTCTAGAAAGCCTCTTTATGGCCTTTATTAAATTTGACGGCTCATCTTTAAAGACTCTTAAACTGGAAGTTAGGCACTTGTGAGGTTACGATGCGTGCGGTTGGGGTATAATGGCTTAATGCGTTTAGGATCCCTGGGAAATAAAGTTCAAAACCACCGTTTTACAGCGTTTGCGGAATAATCCTGTCATCGTAAGTAGAATTAACTACACCCCCTGTCTAGTATCAGATTACTAAAATCAGCAAAGACTTACAGCTCACTATTTATGCTCACCCTAGTGCCATTTGTAATTTCTATCTATCACTTCCAGTTTTTACTACATATTTACAGAAGACGGAAGATACTTTGACATCTCCAAAATCTCTATGGTCAGATCTCACATATCTTCAAGATATTCTCGGGAAACAAGCCAGGGGAAACGTCAATTTCTAATCGTCTTTTCACCTAGCTTGTTTCTAGAGAATATCTTGAATATATTCGCCGCCAGGGAAGCTTCAGGTCTTATCTGACATATCTTGATGTTATCAGAATCCCAAAAACATCGGTGCGATGTGTGTGTATGTGTGATAGGTTTACTCCCACCTCAAACTTTATATGGAACATTTTGTGAAAGCTGGCCTCAGTGGTATCTATTTAACATGTAAGTCAAATAATTAAGAATTTTCTACGAATATCTGAAGTCATTTTCATTCTGAATCACCTTTGCTTAATGGATAGACCACAAGAAGTATGCATGTTTACCAAACAGAACAATTAGATTTCGTTAAAGGACAATTTCTGTCCGTTTCGGTGGAGCTAAAACCAATTCCAAGATATTCCTTGTTATTGGTTTCAATTTTCTAACACTTGTACTTTTCACAAAATGGATAGTCATTATTAATTTTATTTTTGTGCAGTTGCAAGGAGTCATCACATAACCACATCCTTTTCAAAAGTCTAAATAATTCTTCACGTGAAATGAAGGTTTGCTTACTTAAAAAAGAAATAAATGAAAACTATAATCTTTTGCAACAATAGTTTATAAAAGAGTGGATTTTTACTTTCTCACTAATGCAACCAAAATAATAGAACAGGTTAATAGTTTTAGCTATCTAGGCTACACAGTAGCAGTAACAAATAACAACAATGATATGGAGGTGAAATTAAACAGATTCAATCAAATGTTTGGGACTATAATAAGAACGCTGAACAGGAAAACTCGAAAGGAAACACTGATGAAATTTAATAAGATAATGGTAGTCCCAATGTTAGTATACGGTTCCTAAATATGAACACGCAAACAGCTAGAATCGGCAGATATGAGATTTTTGAGAAGCGTGGCAGGTTATAAAAGAATAGACTACGTAAGAAACAAAAAAATAAGGGAAGAACTTGGGATATTTAATTTAAACAGTAAAATGATAAAGAACAATCATATTTTAAGAATGGACGCGGAACGCTGGAAGGAAGAGAAGGGAACGGGTCACAGGGCCCAATCCTTGAAGATGATGATGACTAATGCAACCAGAGAAGGTGATGCCTTTCACAAGATATTTCGACTTTGTAATTGCACTAGAATAGATAGTCAACCTGAAAAATGCAATGTCATGGACGGGATTTGAAACACGTATCTCCTGGTTTGTGGCCAGTCGCACTTACCCATTGAACTACCATGGTCAACGTGCCGTCCTGACATTAAATTCTCCAATTGACTCATATATTTTCCCGGGGAAACAAAACATGCTTTGATACTGCCTGAACAAACAACTTTTTAGAAAAATGCGAACGCGTGACAGTTTGTGTATGAGTGTATGCGTGTGCCCAAAATACATAACTATATATCAAATGTTAGATAAACTCCAAACTTCGCATCTAAGTTCAGTTTGTTTTACACAGCTTTATGTCGTTTTACACATCTTATAGAAAAGCTTTTTCAAATTACCTTTGCAAAGTAAGCTTTGGTAGAAGTACTTGTAGTAGGTACATAAAATTAAAACAAGTAATGTCATGAGCGCACAATACCACAATTCCTTAAAATCGGTTCCGCTGGTGATTTGTAAATAATTTCGGCGGTTAGTATTAAGCGTTTTTTTTTTTTTTAATTAATCACAATATATGACGTATGTAACATTCCCTGTATCAGCTCGAACGAAATTAACCTTACTCTGATTAATCTACTCTCTAAGTTTAAGAGCATTCCTCTCTGAATTTTGTGAGATTTTTCTGTGAGTAGAGAGAGATGTAGCTACAAGGGGCAAGAAATAACCCAAGATTTTGGAAACAGATGAGAGAAAGGACAAAGTTTATCAAAAGACGTGATATTCGGTAAAGTGTAAAAAATGATATTTTACAGAAAAAATGAAAACGAGATATAAAAGGCTTGTAACGAAAATAAAATTTAAGATTTAGCCTGGATGAGAATGGGAATGTTGTTCTTAATTGGCCTACAAGAAAATAAGATAATATGCGAATTTTGTGAAGCTGAGAAAACTGTCAAGGGTTATCTAACGGAGTGTGAAATTTAAAAAAAAAAAAAAAAAAAGAAAGAAAAAAAAGAAAGAAAGAAAAGAAAAAGAAAAAAAAAAGACGCAGAGAGGAAAGCCGGGAAAAGTGAAATAATCTTGAAATAATATGGGGAGATTTAGTTTCATTGAAAAAGTTAATTAGCAAGAAGAGAGAAATAAGAATTTGAGGAATTTTCTAATAAAAGTAAAAGAAAACTGGAGAAGAAAACTCAAGGAAAACAAAATGGGGGAGGAAGAGGGAGATATAATGAATTATACAACAAATTTAGCAAAGGTAAGTGGGTGTTGCAGAGCAGTGACACACTCTGAATGTATAATACAAATTAATATAACAGTAAAATGCAATATTAAAATGGGCTGTGTTTCATAAATTTATTGGAAAAGAGCAGTTCATGAATTCAACAAATAAGTGCTTGCAATAAATTCAATTAATTCGTATGAACTCTGTCCACTCTGACAATTCAATATTGGAAAAGGTTGTCTCTGACGAGCTGCTTCACCTGAGGTAGTCTAGTTCCATCGCTTTTTATTTCTTAATAAGCAGATATATTGACATTAAATTGTATTTACTTTTACGGGACCATATGTGTACCTATATTGTTAGATGTGTACCAGTGATTTTGTTCGGCCTGGTTATTTCACTTATATTTTATTTAGTGCATAACACTCCATTAGGCTATTAATAATGTTTATTTTAGTGCTTCCTGTTAAGCTTTACGGTAATTATCTTCATTATTATTATTATTATTATTATTATTATTATTATTATTATTATTATTATTATTATTATTATTATTATTATTATTATTATTATTATTATTATTATTATTATTATTATTATTATTATTATTATTATTATTATTATTATTATTATTATTATTATTATTATTATTATTATTATTATTATTATTATTATTATTATTATTATTATTATTATTATTATTATTATTATTATTATTATTATTATTATTATTATTATTATTATTATTATTATTATTATTATTATTATTATTATTATTATTATTATTATTATTATTATTATTATTATTATTATTATTATTATTATTATTATTATTATTATTATTATTATTATTATTATTATTATTATTATTATTATTATTATTATTATTATTATTATTATTATTATTATTATTATTATTATTATTATTATTATTATTATTATTATTATTATTATTATTATTATTATTATTATTATTATTATTATTATTATTATTATGATTATTATCATTATTATCATTATTATCATTATTATCATTATTATCATTATTATCATTATTATCATTATTATCATTATTATCATTATTATCATTATTATCATTATTATCATTATTATCATTATTATCATTATTATCATTATTATCATTATTATCATTATTATCATTATTATCATTATTATCATTATTATCATTATTATCATTATTATCATCATTATCATCATTATCATCATTATCATCATTATCATCATTATCATCATTATCATCATTATCATCATTATCATCATTATCATCATTATCATCATTATCATCATTATCATCATTATCATCATTATCATCATTATCATCATTATCATCATTATCATCATTATCATCATTATCATCATTATCATCATTATCATCATTATCATCATTATCATCATTATCATCATTATCATCATTATCATTATCATTATCATTATCATTATCATTATCATTATCATTATCATTATCATTATCATTATCATTATCATTATCATTATCATTATCATTATCATTATCATTATCATTATCATTATCATTATCATTATTATTATTATTATTATTATTATTATTATTATTATTATTATTATTATTATTATTATTATTATTATTATTATTATTATTATTATTATTATTTTTATCATCATTGTTATTGTCACTATTATTGTCACTATTATTGTCATTATTACTGTCACTATTATTGTCACTATTATTGTCACTATTATTGTCACTATTATTGTCACTATTACTGTCACTATTACTGTCATTATTATTGTCATTATTATTGTCATTATTGTCATTATTACTGTTATTATTATTACTATTATCATTACTATTATTATTACTATTATTATTACTATTATTATTGTTGTTGTTATTGCTATTAATGTTATCATTATTATTTGCTTAAATGAATTTTTCTCATTAAAACTCGGTGGGAAACGAGCGTTATATTTTGTAGGACTGGAAGACACGTATTGTGTATGACTGCCTGTGCTCTGGCTAACTTACTAATATATCAGTAGTATGTTAAATGCTATTCTTTATATTTGATTTCAATCTTCAAGGTTGCGGTACCAGGTTTTTTCAGATGACCTTATTTCGGTAGATTACCTGCCTGCCGTGGGATTTTTCTCCAAACAAAATAATGACTCATCTTCCCCAGGGTCTGGAAATATGAATGGGGGTGCGAATGTGTGCGTGATCTAATGATACGACCCAACGTATACGAATAACGTGATATGTTCCAAAGTAGAACGGCCGCCGATATGACCACTGCAGTTAATGGCGGGGTATAAATGGGGGAAAAATGACTTACTAGGTAGTGGACTTTTGTTCAGATAGATGATCAACCAAATATGTACTTTAGCCAATCAGAAATCATTGGATGAAAAGGGAGTGTGGAAGAATACATGCAGTAGAGCAAGTATTTCACAAATAGGATTTAAATACATATGGCGCAATAATGCTGAATAATATCCTTTAGGAATTAATAATTTGATGACAGGTTAATATGAGACGTTTATACATATTCTCTCACACACATACACGCACGCACACGCACACGCATTTCAGTACAAATGCCTGGCATAAATGTTATAGATGTGCATTTCAACATTTACAGGTAATTAATTTTTCATTATCCTTCAAAGTGGAATTCTTTGCAACACTACAAAGTAATAGCTTGCTTACTTGAACCAGAACAGAACATTTAAGAAATGTTCTTTGTGTTTCTTACGCATTTAAAATTCTTTTCATGTAATTTGTTTCAAGACAGGTCTAGAGATACTAGTTAGAAAATAGTGCAAGTTACATATGTATGGAAACCATAGAGAATAAAGGAACTATTTCACTCTCAACCAAGTGTACCTACTTTCTGGAATTCGCTTATCATTTCAAACAGAACTAGTCCTAAGTCAAGAAATAAACCATCACTTGACAAAATATCCATTTATACGTAAAATTAATGGTTATAAACTTAACTATAAACCAATTATCTTTTTATTTTGCTATAGCATGGGACTTAAAATGTACCTAGATATAAATGAACCAATGGCACGAATGTATTTTGGGATCCAAGACCTTAGAGGGGATTTTTCACAGTAGCAAAATATTTCTGCATATCCCCAAACACATCGGTAACAATAAAATTTACAAAAAAGGAATAACTGATAAGGAAAAGGATAAGCAGAAGTATAGCATTTTGATGTCATCACTGCGATGAGAACTTTTAACTGAAATGTTACGTTAAAATAACTTTGGATTGATGGCTACCGGTCAGTTAGGCAACAAATTCATAACAACCAATTTATCTTCAATATCATTGATTATTTGTCTGTATCAAAAGAAGGCCTCGCTTTCCACTTTAACATATAAGCATTGACATATCAAAAATGGTCTGTCTGTTTAAAGCATTTTGCCTGAACTACTATGGTTGGCAAGCATCTTACAACACCAAAATAGAAAGTAGTTCCAAAAAATTGTAAAAAAGATGTGCCTAAGGAACAGCTGGAAAGCCATTTAGCTGTTAATAACCATCACTAGAATATAATCACTCAGGGTTGATGGATAGCACTTTTTGTGGTGTACTTGGGCATTGTATTTTGTACTTGCATAGTGACCACTGGCATTGATGTGTTTCCCCATTTTAATTATTAGCTATAAAATAACACAGGCTTGTGGTTTTGGATCCACATTCGTGTTTAATACCAAGCAGTAACCATTTGATTATCGACGCGATCCGATCGCTCATTTCCGCGCACACAAGTACGACAATAATTCGCACAATTAGGCAGCTCGGTTAGCCGCCTCTATTCATACGCCGATGTTTTGTTGCTGGGATCACAGATCGTAGCGCCATTTCCGGCAATTCCAATGTACAATACCTAAAACTCGTGCGGTTGCAGTCGGAACTAATTCTTGTTGCTCACAAAACGACCGCTGGCAGCACCGTCAGCTGTTTATTCGCAAACTACGCCACAATCAGTGTTCAGCACTGTGCAAAGAAACCGTGGTTGTGGTTTTGTATCCTACCAAACAATGGACGTTCAATTTTGCTAATTAGTCTCTTTGAAGGAAGAGAAATAAGCACAGCTTCTTTGTTGCTCTGTCTTTCGGCCAACCTGAATTGTGTTTTATGTCAAGGAAACCTAATAATTACGCGCAGCCTTTTCCTCCTGACAAGGGATAGGATAAAATTTAAACTCCAAAATGTTATAAATTATGTACCAAGTAAATCACCAAAATTATTAGAGATTTATTTCTCAGAAACTGATCCCAAATACAGAGGGTTGCCCTAAGATCTAAATTAGGAATAAAAAACATGTATAGTTTATTTAAATATGTTGGTGTAAAGTTGATAGACAGGGGAACATTTAAAATGCAATAAATTTACACTACATATAAATTACGTAAAAGGTATGTAACAGTAGTTTTGAGTTATATTTAGAACAGGTATGAAAAGTTTATAAATTTAAAAAAATATATGTAATTTTGTGATTGGCCGTAGTAATAATTGTATGACGTAATGTTGTGACGTGGCACTAAATCAGCCAATCACAAAATTAAGAGAGAAGTAACGATAATTACGAAAAGTCA
Organism: Mantis religiosa; assembly: GCA_030765055.1. Lineage (NCBI taxonomy): Eukaryota > Metazoa > Arthropoda > Insecta > Mantodea > Mantidae > Mantis > Mantis religiosa. Next base: position 680,481 of record JAUKNK010000034.1, on the reverse strand, counting down.
ATAATCTTGATAGAGATGTTTTGTAATGGTGAGTGTGATGAATAGTGGTGCAGGATCAAGAACTTTTATGTTTAAATATAACAAAGTAAGAATTTATCGATATGTTGGAAGTAACCTGCAAGTGACTGGGAAAGGAAGTTCAGGTAAAATGTAATCCAAATAATACAATTAAATAGTTACAAAATTTGACTTCTCCGAAACTTTATTCCGAACCACGCCTAAAACTTAGATTCTCATGACTCTTATTTAATCAAACACAATCATCAAGAAACAGCTCAAAATACAACGAATTAATACTGTTATATCTGGCTTCTCGACGTGGGTCTTCGAAAAGTCAACGTGCATTCAATCCCAAACATAGAAATCCCACACCAAATGTCGCCCGAACGTGTGGCTGATTAAGATGGAGAGAAATTAACTACCGATAAAGAATTCCTGTCCCAGGTATAAAGAACTATATCACTGATTATGTAAATTGATTTTGATTCTCTGGAGTTATTAAGCCGATACAGAATGACAAATTTGAAATATTAACAAAAATAGCTCAACTCCAAAAGTGTCTATGATACCTATTTGTGGCATGTCCAGATAATCATGAAAAACACTCAAAACAAAAAATGAATACTGGGTTTATTCTGTTTAGTATTGTTTAACTACCCGTTCTTACTTCACATCACCACAGATGGCGGGCATTAGTAATGCCGAAACGAAATAATATTTGGGAATACATTTTTGGGCGGAAAGGCTTAAGGCCACCTTTAGGATAGCTAACCTATGTTTGCCAGTTTTTATGACTAAGCAGATTCTAATAAAGCAAAAGGAAAAAAAGGAAAAGAAAAAGGCTTAGTCAGGGAGGACGGTACTGGCAGAATTTGAGAAATGTTGAACTTCGAAAAGGAGATATTTCCCTTCCGAATGACAGGTATATTCATGAAAGATAACAGTGTGCTATACAGAGGTCTCATTACGACTGTATTGTCTAGTTTACATATGCAAACGTGAACATTTATTATTGCTAAGCTGTGCAAGTGAATTTCTTTTACGAATTTTCACATTTGTCTGGTTCAGTGCTACTCGGGGTTTATTCAGAATTGAGTTATGAGTATAGAGAAATTTATGATTATATGTTGGACAGTTAGAATACCTTTACACCACTCGTATCTAGGAGTAATAATCACGTTTTGAGAGATGGAAACATGTTATGGCAATGCGAAACCTGGCAAGACGCACCTGACCAGATCGTCGTAGCCAAAAAGTTAGAAATCTGGAATTGTAGTTGAGTGTAAAATTCATGCATGTAGCTTACTGCTAGTGGAAGACAACCAGATATGTCTCCAAAACTGCAGAATCATTTTTCTGATGTACAGATAAAAATTCTGATTTGGGATCAGGATAGTGCTAACTTCTGGTTGATCTGGGGCTTCCTTTGCTGCGCACCGGCGATTTCACTTCTTTTTTAAATTTACGTACTCCAAGGTCATATCGGACGATGAATGAAATTGATGAAATGATGCTCAAATGAGCCCTGAGTCCATAGAGCTTAGAGTCACCGGATATTCGCCTTTAAGGATAAGGAAGAACCCAAGAAAAAACTTAACTCACCCAGTTAACCAGATAACTCACCTTGACTGACATTCGACTTTGGGACTTCTTGATCATTAGGCAAACAAGCTACTGAGGTGTGCGGCAATTTCATTGCCGGTTAAACCGCTACGGATGGGGATCCAGATTTATGCAAGTTGTTCCCATTGGTAACTGCTTGTTAATACATCTTGAACTAGGAAATTAATGGACTCAGCAGTTTAAAAATATATTAAAGAGCGTAATGAATGCCAAATAGTTCACATGAATATCTTGCTAATTTTCAGGTAATCTATAATGCATGGTATGGTCAGAAAACGCAATAGAACAGCCATTATTGCCATTAGTACAAGAACCATTTTTGTGTGGATATGAACAGATGTAAGTACTGGGAAACTCCTTGATAAAAGTTGTATAGAGAAGGAACGTTATATCATAAAATATAAAGATATCCATGAATTCGGCATTGTGACGATCTTAGAAGCATACGAGTATCTCTGTCTGATATATAGTGGAGGTGCATTGGATTCAACCTGTAGACTACTGAAAATGGACTGGTGTGGAAAGCACCAACGGTAATTCTTAGAGGAGATATATGTACAGTGTCAATCTTAAGGGCTGTATTACTACTAGCTGAATTGCATGCTACTGACCACAGTCAAGCGTGGGTCGAATTATGGCTTTGTAAGTTTGAGTTGATACATTTTAATCAGCTTCCCATTTCCTGGTGGCTGTAGTTCTGAGTAAACTGAGATGTCTGAAATACTCAGCTCGGAGAAGTTTAAGATGTGTTAGCCAACTAAGTCCATGTTCGAAGTAAATAGTAGCTTTTCTGTAGTAACAACAATAAGATAGTGTTTTGCTAAGTGCATCTGAGGATCTGGAGAACGCTTTAGAAGTACGCAGGAAACTATAGATCAGGGGAAGACAGGTAGTGGCGGTGTGACGTCAGGTCCCTCAGCTCTAACCGCCTAATATGCTCCCGAACGAAAGGCTGGTTAGCGTGTGATGCCACTGTGCTGATTTCTGCGCGACAGGAGACGTATCGGGTATTAATAATATGTACAACTTACATCTTGGGTGTTGTAATATTAATGCTGAGTGCTTTAATCACACAATTGGTCACAGTTTATAAACATTAAATTTTAGCTCTGTGCTATGACAAAATATATGAAACTTCAACTTGTCGTTTATCTGAATGTCAGGCATACTATAAAGTAAATAAAACAAAATAAAATAAAATAAAATAAAATGATTTCCTCTACAAATTAGAGGAGATCCTTTCAGCTGGATATTCTCCACACTTTCTGTTTCGTTTTTCTTTAACTAGTTTATCAATGTCAGGACGTAATGTGTGGGAAATTTGTAATCGAAGGCTGCATGTTAGATTGGGAACCGATAAGGTACTTCGGGGTTTTGACTTAGCTAATTTCTTACCAGAAAGAAACCAATTGTTCGAACACAAATGTCAAGCCAAACATATACATGCCCGTGCGGCAAGTGAATACAATCTCGGAAATCTGGTTTAGGGGACATTCTTGTAAAAATAAGCCAAGCCTTTCTTTTGTATAGTCCTTCAATAAATCGTCACATTGCAAATTTAACAGTTCCAATAGGTGCATGGCAGATACATTGTTGTCATCGAGTGTTCTACACCTGACTGAACCCTTATATTCTGTACTCACAGCGGCATTTATATAGGCAACCTGGTGCCACACGGCTCTTGCCTGACGTCATACACACTGCAAGCCTCGCTCCCGGCGGAAATACGTCACAACTCCCGAAGCTGTCTTCCTCTGCTATAGATTGCATGTTTGACAGAGAGAGTTTTAAACCGAACTGAGTGTTGAAGAGCACAAAGAGAGCTTCGCAGTAGACCTGGCTACTTCTAATAGCCCTTCGTTTTCGAAGTCAGGGCACAGGGCTACATTCACAGCTTGTGAAACACATGAAACAAAATTGAGTATCGAGCTTTAAGGGATTTCGTTGGTCAGGTTTTACCTCTTGGAAGTGTTTCATTTAATTTAAGTTGTGTTTTCCTATGTTGTAGAAGATTGTCAGTAAATACCATTATTTTCCACTGATGCCGTTTTCCATCAATGTGAATAGGATAGAATATCACTTGCCTTTTCTGTAACCAAACTGAGAGAGATCATATGTTGTTACTTAATAAAAGGTTCCAGATTTAAATTTATAGAATACTAAATTGTTCAACGAGAAGTGATAAGATCGTAACTCGTTCTGCACATTGCTAATAAATCTCTTACATCCTGTTATCCAAAGACATGTTTTAGTGAATTTTTCTCCAATATTTTGCACATGTTAATAAAATACACGATAGTTTTCTGGTAATTACCATAGAATAGCCACTGGTTAGTAAACCGTTTATTTATCCATATACAATTAAATATTTGTAACAAACATTTTGTTGCAGTAACTGCTGTAAATTTTACAGTCACTGGTTCGCAGCTCCAAGTGAAAATTTCTGACACCAGCTGTGTGTGCTAATAGAAATAGCAGAATTATACACCGTTAGATGGTGTGCACGTCAGCGAGCTAGAGCTGCGTTTTTTGGTGCAACGAGAAGGTCATTTCTCAGCGAGTTTGTGACAATTGTAGTGTTATGCAGGAATGCTATTACTGCAAAGAATGAACGACGTCCTGTGTTTGACATATTTCGTTATACTGCAAAGTGAGGTGATAATAAATAAATAGCGGAACTAGTTCTTATGGCTAATATGATAGTGTGACCTAATATGTATCTGCGCGTCATCTTGTTCAAAGTTACTTAAACGATTCAAATTTATAGAGACTCTTAATAAAAGGAGTGACATGATAGACGAGATCAACTCTGAAGGTAGAGCAAGCTTCACCTCGTGAGGGTTAGAAAAAGCAGTAGAACTCTTATTCAGCCACCTCACCCAATCCAGATTTGAGTTACAGCTCTTTAGACTGAAAATAATAAAAGAAGTTTTGCGATAATCAGTAATGAAGTCTAACTAGAGAGTGCCGAATTGTGCTATTCAAGTAAATTTGTTTGTCCCGTCTGTGTATATTTCATTTATTACAGTTTTTGTGGTCAGCGATATAGATTGCAGGAAAATTGGTCTATTATTTCTAAAACAGACAAACAAATTAAAAAGTATAATATGCAACATTATTATATTAACCAAATCATTTACCATGTATTCATGAACATCTACCACAAAGTTTAAGCAACGAGTTTCCCGCGAAGATTCTGTTATATTTTTGTTGCTCTTATCTGTTTGAATTATACGTCTGTTGGCTTTATAATAATTCTTATATATTCCAAATTAATTCCCTGAAAATATTGCGGTTGTTTGGTCAGTTGTTTGTTCTTTAAATGGAGGGGTTATATCCGTTTTAAAACAAAAGATTTTTCATATTGAATAGTTAAAAATGCTGAAGGAAAGAGCAATTTCTTTCTTCCCATGTTAATAATCAATGCGTTGGCACTCTATATAAGTCATTTCAAATGTTGTAAACCATACCAATTTATTAATAGATTAATAGTTCACTAAAGTTGTACGCCAAATCGCACTATTAAATAACTTTGAAGGAGAATTCAGATAGTGATCATTATGATCCCGCCCCATAGTGTTGTCCAATTCTTTAGGCAAGCAAAAACTTATACCTATTTTTTCTACTGCCTGGGACTCTAAGCTTCTATTATCCACTCCTTCTCATTTCTTTTACTTCCCCTCCATGATCATCTGCGGATAAACAATGCAACCATAAGGAAGGTCCAAGCATACGCCAGATTCTATTGGTATCCAAGTTGCTGACCCTTAATGAGCAGGATATGTTTGCGTTTGGGACGAGTTGATGGTAGTGCCATCATAATTTATCATATTTTATCAACAAATTTCCTCAATCGAAAAGGCAGATCACATAATGAAGTAAAATAAAAGTGATTCGAATTGCCAGCCTCTGATTCATTACACAGTCCTGGTCAGAGGAGTTGAAATGGCCTTATGAATTTAAATTTGATTAGTTCCATCATTACATACAATAAGTTCCCTCTCTACAACTAAATGAGCCTTTGTACATAAATGATATCAAAGTTAGTAATCCAATGAAATAGGGAATGGTTGCGGTAGTCGAGATAGGTAATCACGACGTGGTCCTAATCACATGGATTACCTATGTCATTCATATATAGGGAAGCTGTCCGATACAATTATTAGCATGAATTTGCACATTGGCATATGAGTTACCTAACTATTACAATGTCACAAGCAATCGAAACGAATATGAACAGACTACATGTCCAAGCCAAACTTTTGTGGTTCAAGTTCTCTCAAGAAAATGCTAGTTTTCCCTTGTGCACACTGTGAATAAGATCCCGATGCAAAGCTAATAAAAGCTTTGCGAGACCTAAAATCTTTGTTTCTACTTCCACATTCGTACATGGGCTTAATGAAAATAGGCAAATGGTAATGTCAAACAGATCACACCGTAACTTTGAGTTCCGGGGAAAATGAAGTTGCTATATTTCTGCACGGCTATAAGCACCGTCGGTGTTGTTTTCAATCATGCTCAGACCACAGGGGTGATTTAAAATAGTTTAATATTATTTGTCTCTTTAGTTATACGCTACCCTTTCCTATTACGAGTGCTATTTTTTCCAATCTCCGATAGCACATGGAATCTAGCCAAATTAAATACATGTACGCGCGTGCTGAAAAACTTAGCAATTGACTTTAGACCATCAGCACGAACAATAATTTGTCACCTTTTCTGAAACACGGAAGACATTTCCTTATTTCAGCTGCTCTGACGGGTGAGCTGCAAAGTCTTTCAAATCAACAGGAACTCGACAAACTTAGGCGTTCAGTAGCACCATCAAAAGAAATCAAGTTGGTTCAAATTGAGTTAGAAAAGCAGAACAGACAGAGGCCCCACCACAATCTTTTGAATAAATGACGAATACAGCTGATAAATGTACTTCATTCTACTTCATTCATTGTAATGAATGTAGCTACTACTTCATTCTCAAAATGAGCTAGTGCTCCGTCATGTTGAATCCACATTTCTTGTGATGATGAGTATATGCTAGTACAGTAGCTGAGAGAGAACTTCTTGGAAAAATACGAGTTGAATATGCAGTGTGGCAAAAGGTTCAAGGCAGTCCTTGACAGTCTCTGATTAGTGATTGCACATTGAGACTAACCCCGGCGTGGGGTTTCAATATAAAAACATGAAAGTCCCAGAATATAAACAATCGTTGGCATGTGTAAAGCATGCTTCAACCATTCTGGAAAAACATGCGTGTTGCAAAATCTGCGTGGATTGTAGTATGGTTCTCATACAAAACTTTGTAGCATGGACTTCTTAAGCCGATATAGATACGGCATCTGTTCCTATAAAATACCTCATATCGTGGAAAGACTACTGTTCAATTTGTTAACAATAACATGAATATTACCCAACATTATTCTCTACACCGTAAGTTTGCACGGGCTAGAACCAAGGTCTCATGCCAAGGCCGACCAGCGAATCGGGTTTCATAATTTAGAAACGTATTGTAACGCGGGCACTGGAGCACCCTGTGAACCAGCTGCGAACGGAAGGCAGGGGGAAGGACCGCGTTAGCCACACCTCCCCTCGTTTGTCTTATAGTGGTGACAGGGGCGACTGGGGAAAGAAACATAATTGGGAGGTCTGTTTCTCTTCCACCTGGTTCCAGAAATTACGGGATCTTTCATCATCTGGAAACGTCTAGAAGACGGCGAGATGCTTATAAAAAGGGCTGCAGCTAGTTAGTTAGTCAGTCAGTTGTTGGTTGAGTTGGTCAATCAGTTGGTTAGTGTGTGTGAGTGAGGACAGTTCTTGGTGTAAGAAGGCAGTGTTAGTCGGTGACGTGTTAATGAACGAAAGGGTTGTGCAACGGAAGACTGTACGAACTGTGAATGTGTACCGGAGCTTATGTAATCGCGAGTACAAGTGAAGTAGTAACGGACGAACTGGCAAATTGTAATTGTGTGCAGCAAGTAATTCTGTGTAATTGGCAAGTGTTAAACTGTAAGTCGGTGGAAATAAAGAACATTGTTGAGTGGTGTAATTGGACTTTTCATTTCACGAACCCACAAAGTCACAATTGGTGTCAAGAAGTGGGATAACACAAGTCACACTGGTGTCAGGAAGCGGGAAGATAACATCACCGAACATTACAACCATGGACGCGGCATTGGAAAATTTTTTGGAGAAGATGATGGAAATGAAGGCCGAACTAATCGGGAAGATGGAAGAAATGAAGGCCGAATTAACAACGGAAATAGAAGCGGCAAATAACAACCTGGCCGCAAAGATGGAAGAAATGCAGGCCGAATTAACAGAGAAGCTGGAGACTAGAAATAACCTGGCCGCGGAACTGAAA